>VWZS01001444.1:2351007-2365659 GCA_013397075.1 Rhabdornis inornatus
TATTTTTGAGGTTTTTCAGTTTGAGGTGAAAAAGGAGCCGGCAGTGCCGAGCCTGCTTCGTCAGGGTGAGCCAGCCGGTACTTTATCCTTGCAGTGTCTTTCTCAGAGTGTTGGTGAGAAAAAACCGCTTCACCGGGAGCGGTGCCTCTGTCAGCGGTGTGCACCCAGTTTGTTCCCTCTCAGGCTGTTCTTAAAGGCATTGGTCTCTATTCTTAGTAAAGGAAGCTATGAGCTGAGTTTTTCATGAAGCATCTGATGAGTTTTGGTAGACTGAAGTTTACAGAATCTTAAAATACTGCATTACAGGATTTTTTGCTCCTCCTAAAGCAAAATATCACTTTAAATGAATTCTTTTGGTGAGGATTTTCAGTAAGTAAAGTATCTTCATTCTGCATTTTTACCTTATTCTGATGGTTTTTCCCACTTTGTACTAATTACTATATGAAATCTGGAGTGATAATAAAGAAGGTAATAAAGTAAAATAGTAAGCTTGGAGGCATCAACATACACGTAGAAAACTCTTATATGCTGGCAGATGCAAGTACATCAGGTGCTTTGGGTGCAGGTTTTCAGATGAAATCAAGTAGACAAAGTGCTCTTCAATATTTTATGTGAGAAAACCATGCACTGTAATGTACACAGCAGTCTAAACAACCACATTATTAATGTGATACTTTAAACCAGTGCATAACTGAGCTCTTCGGCAAGTACAGTAGTGATTACCTTCTCTACTCCTGCAAATACTGTGCGGGGATACTTCTGACACAATCTTTTTTCAGCAGACAGCAACAACTGAGACATTTATTTTATGATAGAGCTGCAGAGATGCCAATACAAAACTAACTGAAAACAGAAATGAATGGATTGCTTTGCACTGTTTTCTCTTGTCAGTCACTTTGATTCGATTCTGGTTAAAAACAAGTTTCCATTTGTTTAAAATGCTGTTGTGATATACTTGGGAAGTTTTGCTGAGAAGTTACATGCATCTACTCTTGTAATATGTGTGCATAGGGGATGGCATAAACAGGGACAACAAAATATTTACTAATGTCCTTAGAAGCCAATATAAATATATCTCTGCTCTTACTCTGCAAAGATTTACGCATGTTCAAACAACTTTATATTCAGAGCTGAATACTTGGATTGCTTTCAAGTAGTGTTAGGCACTGTATGTTAATATATTCAGCCTACTGATTAAATAAAATAACTGCAAAGAAAAAAAGCTAATTGCTGCAACCAGGAAGCATTGTGGTATTAGTAGTTCAAGTATTGTGGTTGGCTATTGCAATTTTAATGGCAGCTGTTACAATCATTGCTTGATATTATGTATTCTGTTGAAATAGGAGAAAAAAGAAAGGTGACAGTATTTTGGAGAACCCATCGATTCCAAATCCTTTTCCCGAGCTGTGTTGCTCGCCGTTTGCATCAGTTTTGTCAGCCAGTCTGTTGCCCAAGGCAACTTCAAGAAAAAAGCAGGTAAGATTTATAAATTATTATTTGACAGTTTCTAAATTGGTTAAATGAAAGCTTGAGGAAAAGCTTGGTTACCTATTAAATTATTTTTCTAATTGAGGTGTTCCGTGTTTCTGTAATTTGGTGAAATTTTCTCTGTAGGTCATCAATGATTGTAGAAAATGAGGTTTTGGAATCTGTGACTTAAGACATGGCTGTTCTTTCACAGAGTCTATGTGTGGCTCTGCAGATTTTTAGTTTAAGTGGAACCAGGGGCAGGCAGTACTTTATGTCCTTAAATGAGAAGTTAGTTTCTTTTTTCCCTTCCTCCCCACCTCCAATTACTGTCATCAGTGTTATAGAACAGAGGGTTTTAGGAGTCACTGAACAGCTTTTCTGAAGTTCTAATTTTGCCAGGGTAATGGAAAAAAACCTAAATTGGTGGGGAAGGAGCAAATGCTGTGTACCTGGATATATGTTATATGCATGTGTGTTTATCTGTGTATGGCTGATGTTACTATATGTCCATAAAGACCTTAAACTGTAAGCCAGGGGAAGATCTGAGTGGGCAGAGGGACCTGGCAGTACTGTTCAAACACAGAGTTTCCAGTTAATGGAGATTACTGGTGTCGAAGATCAGTTTCACTGTTTGAAAGCTTACCTGTCTCATTCTCTCTTCTCAAGACTGGAAAGAGTTCTGACAAGGGACATCTGTGGTATTAAGAGTACTCCCTCCTTCACACTCTCTGGTCTCTGTGATCCCTTTTTAAACAGTTTTAAGGAAGATATTGGAGGTGTAAGAGCTTAAACTTCTGCTGGTTATTCCATTTTTAGATTTGCGTGAAGAATATGCCTGGAAGTTGAAGTTTCTTGTAGTTTTATTAGCTTTTCTGAAGCTAACCTGCCACAGCTGTTTCTGTACATCTGCCAGAGAACTTTGTTTGCAAGTTGTTGCTAGCACCTTAAGGAGGAACCTTCTCCTCACTTCTTCAGTGAAAAACATGCATGTACCTGGGAAACTGCCCTGAGTCGATCTTGCCCTATTTTGCATGTACACCATGGTGCCTCTCTGTAAGCTATGGTGTCTTTCTGGACTACTTTTATTGCTTTTAGTTCTTCTCCTACAATAGCAATACTGATCTGAAGCATTTCTGGTCAGTGTGCATCTGAATGTTGCTGACGCAGTGGGATAAAACTGTTCTGGTTTCATCTTCTTGGTCAAGGTATAAGCACTGATTGTCTCTGCAGAGGAAGGAAAAACACTGAATTGGTAATATTGTCTTTCAGAGCAAAAGGACTAAAAGTCACATTTTTAAAAAGATTTTTAAAATTAGTTATGTTGCAGACCTAAATTGCAGTTATTGTGGTAATCTTTGGATCTGAAAATGGAAAACATGATTTAACACACTAAGGTCAACTGCTTTTGTGGCCAGTCATATTTAACATTACTGACAGGCTTGATCAGTTAAACCAGCTACGTGTTAGCCTCAGTCTTCCAGAAGTTGAAGTTCATATCTTTGCTGACTTTACTTCTGCTTCTTCATATAGGTTCATGTGTACTTTTCGTGATGATTTCTTCTCACAGTCCTTCTATTTCTCCTGGATTTTCATTTAAGAATGTTGTACTCTTTCTGGTAAAAGCAGGAACAAAAACAACTGGTTTCCTGGCAGAAGTGACCTAAGATTATGCTAGTGTCTGTTGGAGGGCCTGACCTGTTTTTCAGCTACCAGAAAAATGGAGAGGAATATTCCTGTTACTTTTGTGGAAGCATTGTAACAAGACTATGGTTTTTGTCACCTAGCTGTCTGTTTATGGCCACTGCAGGAGAAATGACACTAGGCCAAGCAGACCGTTTGTCAGACTCAGCATGACTGTTACATTCTTCGTCTAAAACTATCAAAGCCAAATGACAACTGTCAAATTGAACTTCTGTCTTTGAATTCGGATTGAAATCTTCTTATAGGTTAATAAAATTACTCAGGTTTAAAAAGAGAGATACTACTAAGCAGGTGTGCAAAGAGAAGTGAACTGGCTGTGACTTTGACTTCCCACAGGTGACTGTGGAGCTGTGCTTGGAAATGTATTTCCACCCCCTGTCCTTATTCTGTCAACTTTATAGCAGCTCTGTGTGCAAATACATATCTCTGTACAAAAATTTCATGAATATTACTGTTACAGTTTGATAGTTTACTAACTCGTAAGAAAAACCAACTACTTTTGAGATTTTTTTTTGGTGCATAGCGTTGACAGCTGCCAGAATTCTTTCTGTTGCCTCTCTGATGATCCACATATGTTTTCAGCAATTCTTGTTTTAGATTGCTTGCTTTTGAGTTAGTTTCTTTTTCTGCTGTGCTTTTAATTTCAAGCATAGGGAAGAAAAATTGCAGAGTGAATATCTACTTATGTCTTGTAGGTAACTATTATCAAAATGGGTGTTTCTCAAAGAGAAAAAAAAAAAGATGCCTCTTCTGTCTTGTTTTTCTTTCCAAAAAAGATTTTCTGCTTCTGTAGAAGAAAGAAGTTGTCATGAATATCTGCTCTTTTATTCGTAGCACCTGTGACATCTGAAATCTTTCTACTTCGAAATAGATGAACATTATTTTGAATTCTTGTTTTCCTAAGCTGAAATTCTTACTGTCTTCTGATGATCTTTTATCGTAAGCCTCTCGAAACATGCTGCTTGAACAGCATGTTTGTGGGGTTGACTCACTGAAAATAAGTTTATAAAAGCAAATTGGTAAAAGCCACGTAGCAGAGTAGTGATTTGCCTCTGTGCTTGGGAAGTAGTATGTCTGTGTCTCTGAACGTTATTCGGTCTGCCTCATCAACACCACTGTCCATCTCTTTTCTCCCCTTGCAGTTTGGAAGAATTTCGTGCTATGTCTTTGAGTCACAGAATCATTAAGTTTGGAAAAGACCTCCAAGATCGTTGGGTCCAACCTTTGACTGAATACCACCATGTTCAATTAACCATAGCACTGAGTACCATGTGCATTAGTTTCTTGAACATTACCAGGGATGGTGACTCTACTGCCTCCCTGGGCAGCCTGTTCACAGGCTGTGTTTAACAGCCCTTCCTCTGAAAAAATTCAGAAAAGCTGGCAGTCCACAGTGCACTCTTCCCTGGGCTGAGAACTGTCAGCATGGCCAGGCCCAGAGAGTGATGGTGAGTTGTGCTGCTTCATCCAGTGGGTGTCGGGTCACTAGAGGTGTCCCCCAGGGAGGAGTGTTGGGCCTAGTCTTGGTTAACATCTTTACTGCTGATCTGAATGAGAGTATTGAGCCTACCATTAGCAAATTCAAAGACCATGGGGAGTTGGGTCAGATTTTGGTCTGCCCTCTCAGATTTTGGTCTGCTGGAGGGTTGGAAAGCCCTGCAGGGGGACCTGGGCAGGCTGGATCAATGGGCCAGACCAGCAGCCATGAGGTTCAACATGAGCAGGTGCTGGGTCCTGCCCTTGGGATACAACAGCCCAATGCAGTGCTGCAGGCTGGAGGCAGAGCGGCTGGAAAGTGGCCCAATGGAAAAGGACCTGGGGGTGCTGGTTGACCACGAGCCAGTGTGTGTGCCCAGATGGCCAAGAAGGTCAAGGGCATCCTGGCCTAGATCAGGAATGGTGGTTCCTGCAGGGCCAGGGACTGCTGAGGCCACACCTTGAGTGCTGCGTCCAGTTCTGGGCTCCTTACCTCAAAAAAGAACATGGAGATACTGGAGAGTGTCCAGTGAAGGGCAACAAGGCTCATGAATGGACTGGAGAATGTGTCTTGTGAGGAGTGGCTGAGGGAGCTGCGTTTGTTTAGTCATGAGGAGTCTCAGGAGGGACCTCACTGCTCTCTGCAGCTCCCTGAAGAGAGACTGGAGTGAGGTGGGTGCTGGTCTCTTCTGTGGTGCCTGCAGTGAGAGAACGCATGGAAGTGTTCTTAAACTGAGACAGGGGAAATCCAGATTAGGTAATTGAAACATTTTTTTCACCTAGTGGTCAGGTAACAGAGTAGGTTGCCCAGGGAGGTGGTGGAGTCACCATCCCTGGAGGTGTTTCAGGGGCACCTGCATCTGCTGCTGAATGACGTTTTAGTGATTTAGGGGTTACAGTGCTGGTGCTGGGTTGATGGTTGGACTGGACGATCTAAAGGTATCTTCCAAACCTGGTGATTCTCTATTCTATAAAATGTGTTCAGATAAACTGAATTTCATGTTTCAGGGTGGAAGACTTTATCTGAATAGGCCAAAGAAACCATCCTTCCCCTCATGTCCAACACAGCATGGTCAGTTTGGTGGATGATGGGAAATGTTGCCTTCCTCTGAGGAATTGACCATCTGCTGCTATTAGGTGGAATTAATGAACCTGTATGGAAAATCTGATTGTGTGTCAGAGCCTGTGTTCTCTTAAGAAATTACAAGGAACTGAAAATGTGAAACACTGCACTTCTGTCTTCAATTAAGATCAAAATAAATATTAGTAGGGAAAAATGTTAATTGTAAGAAAACTTGTTGTCTTTGGTCGAATGACCTAAGGAGAGGTTGCTGTAGCTTTATGAAAGCTAAGTTTTTAATGCTTTCTGAAAAAAAACCCTGAATATTTGCGCTGCAGTGACAGTTCTTGCCCTGCTCAAGGATAAGCCAAAAACTGTTTCATGACAAAAGTAGTTCAAGGTAATTAGTGCCTTGTTTCTTTAAATTAAATTAGAAGTGCGAAAATAAAGCTCAAGTAAATCTCAAGGTGAAGAAAATCTGAAATCTTACCTTGCCTCTTTTGTCTTTCTTGATGTTCTAAACAAGTAGATATTTTTATCATGTAGAATCCAAATATACTCCCACAATGTTCTTTCCAGGAAATCAGTTATACAGAGACCTCAAATACGTGTGATTGTAGTGGAATTGACTTTGCTTTTTATATTCATGAAGATTTTCATGTAAAGCTCTTTGACAAAGTAGAGCTATCAGGTACTTTATGTTAAAGAGCAGATTTTTTTTTTAAATGTGTGCTGTTCTAAGTTTATGAATAATATTGAGCATTGACTGTTGTAACTGGAGTACCATTTATTTTTTTACAGCTATAGTGCAGGGTCTTCTAATGTATCTTCTTGGAGTCCCATTCTTCAAAACTGCATATAATTCTACTAGCAGGCATATAGGGCTAAGTCTTTGGTACTTAAATGTTTTCATGATAGATTTTTTGGCTGAAATACCTGTTTACTTTTGACTTTCAAATAAGGCAAAAACAAAAAGTTGTTGTTTTTTTTTTTAATGCAATGATTCATAAGTTTCTAATCAATTTCCAAGGGTTGAGACATCTTTTCCAACCAAAACAGGCATTACTTGAACTTACTCAGTAATTCCAGTCTCTGTGTTTCTTACCAGATTTCCTTCCAAGCTGGAGAAAATTGCACATGGCCTCCTTTATCAGTTCTCAAATATTTTCTTCTTTACAGCCTCTAAAAATATATCAGCTTTGCCTATGTCTTTCCCTTAAATTACTCATAAAAGACTTGGGATTTTAAAGTCAGATTTATAGATTAACAGTAAAAACATTTTGTACAGAGCCAGTTTAAAGAGCTCAATGAAATCTCTAATCTAAGGATTCCAAAAAGGGTTCATTTGGATTCCTTTTTGTGATGTTTCTTTTGGTGGTCTGCTCCAGTTCCTGTGCTCCGTTCTTCATTTATATTGTTGTACCTACCCACCAAGGAAAGATTGATTTATATTGAAGTAAATTAGAATTATTTAGAGCCCTATTAAAACTTGCTATTTTAATGCAGGTACCTTTGTATTTTAACCAGTCATCTTAACACGGTGACAGAAAGTCACAGGGTTACATAGGTAAAAATCAGGAGGCAAGGTTGAACAGTTTCTTGTTTTAGCAAACAGGAATATTGCCTGGTTATACTAGAGGTGGCCTATCACTGCCTCTCTGATACATCAGCCTGGGGAAACTTCAGAATAATCACCTGTTTGTTTATTTTTGTATTTTGCTTTACCTTCTTTACACTGAAATTAGTTGCTTTCTGTTAAACTTCACATCATCCTTCACTGTTTTCTTTCACTTTTTTACTGTCCAAAAACAACCCAAATAAAGACTGTAAACGTTAAGACTGTAAGCATTCTAAATTCACAAAAATAGTATGTCCTCTTTTTTAAATTTATTTTTTCCCCATTCTATTAGACAAGAAAACAAGGACACTTTAACTTTTGTGCTTACTAAGATATTGTCTCTGCAAGCTTGTTGCTTAATTTGGTAACACCAGGAAGGTGTTATGCTTTAAGTTTTAGTTTTTACTTATATAAAATAAATAAAAAAAATTACCTATACTGTCAAAGATTTTGGTAGACATTTTGCCAATGTTTGTCAGATTGGAATGGTTTTAACAATCTTTTGGATTTTGATTGTTTTGGATTTATCAGCCTAAAAGTCAAGCTTATCAAGCTTGATAAAGGTTTACAACTGCTTTTGGATGAAAAGGTGTGCAATAGAAAGAGAAAATACAAGGTACTTTGCCAGACATTTTACAGTACTAAAAAATGTACAACATGATTGAATTTTCATGATTTTATCATCATAAAACTTTGTTATTCTAGTGTTGGGCATTAACTGAAGAATGGAGCTCAAACTCAGATCAGTTATTACTAGGGTTTTGATGCAGCTTTTAGCATGTCTTTGGATTGCTGCATTTCTGATGTTCTGAAAGTTATTATCTTTTCAAATAAGAGCTTGAGAACTATAGAAACAAGCAGAGGCATATTCCTGTCCTACTTCTATGGGTAAATGTTGACACAATAAGTATAATTTAGGTTTTATATAAAAAATCCCCCATATGCCTCCATAAAAACACCACTGTTGAACCTGGTCAGTTTTCACCAGGTGGAATTAACTTGATCATCCATATATTGAATATTTGTGATTGATAAAATACTGTAATACTCTTTATATACTCATATTTTCTTGTATCTATTTACAATAAATAACTGAGGACTTCTTTCACATGATAATTCCAGAGCCACTAATATGGTATGCTTGTTCCCCCATGATTTTTGCTTCGTGCTCTTTCTAACTCTTTGCAGTAGTCATCTTTATGCTGTGCCAGTGTAATTAAGAGATCAAGCTAGAGTTGTAATGAAGACTGGATCAATTGGAGATGTCACTGTTAGGACAGGAAAAGGGCTCCTCATTTTTTTGAGGTGGCTGCTTATATCATGCTTCGCTCCCTGCTTTCAGTTTCCCTTGCATAAGAAAATGTATAGAAACTGACAATAACCCTGAGATCTCTCACCCTTCTTACCGAACTGTGTAGTAGAGGACAACTTATATCTGTGTCTTAACAGATCACTTAGATGAGTATCTTTAGGATAATAGTTGTTTGTTGGTGCTTGTGTAGCAGGAACACCGATGGGCAGGCAGTGGAAGGGCATCCTGTTATGGACAATTCTTGCTGATCTCTTTTTATGTATGTGCAGAGGCACTAACTGATAGAGCTTCCAGCTGGGGATTTCAGGGCTCAGAGTTTCCAAACTTTTGTAGCAGTTGATTATTCCTGCTAACAAGATGGCACTTGTATTTCTAGTGAGTGGTGAAATTTGGCAGTGATAAGTGGGAGATAACAGTTGACCAATGCCCATGTTCTCCATGTTTGTCTTCAGCATGTTTAAAGGTGCTAGTTCTAAAGGCATTCACACTTCTATGACTGCTTTTGATTTGGGAATGAACAGAAAGAGAGACTTTCAAGACAGAGTATTTAAGTGTGCCTCTCATGTTACAGTCCTGATGGGAGTCACCTCTCATGTTATAGTCCTAGACGGGAGTCACCTCAAATGGGAAGATTTTAAAAAAAATGCTAATCAGGCCAACAAAAATCTTTCAAGAAGGGCAGCTGTGGGAAGAGAAATTAAGAGGGAGAAGAAATTAGACCTCTGCTCTAGTAACAATGAGAAGTTGCTTTTCTCCTGTTTCAGTCACAGAACATTCATTTGCAGCTAATCAGCTCATATTTTAGCCCAATAGTGTACATGAGATTTAATACTTAAGTCTCAAGAGGGAAATATATATTGGTTATCTTAGAGGTATGCTTGTGCTTCTAATTAGGATACTGATGAGGTGTTCCTGCCTGTTTCTGATATGCTTATACTGCATACTGGTAGGTCTGTCTTCTAGCTTCTTTGCTTGATATTATATCCACAGGAAATCAATATACACTAGGTTGTCCTGTGATCAGAATGGGATTTTTCAATTACTGCATTCTTGGGCTATAAATAGCCTTTTTTATTAGTTATGTTATGATAACTCCTGTTACTGATTACATTAAGACTTGGTGTTTATGAACAGCTGCAAGCTCTTGGTAATGGCACAGAAATGGTATCAGCTGTTGAGAAACAAGCTGGAAGTTTGCAAGAATTTATTCTCCTAATTGCTAGAATTTACTGCTATGTAGTGGGAGGGAAGCCCATGCAATACAAGGGTTTTCTTAAATAATTCAGCTGGCAGAACTTCAGTGTGCTTTTCTATCAGGCTTCAACCTATTGATTACAAAAATAGGCAGCTGAAAAGCTTTGCAAGGACCATATGTAACAATGCTTTAAGATCCCCCAAGTTTGTGAGGAAAATTGGTGAGGATGGAAAACTGCATTATGTTCCTTGTGGCTCAAACGTCTTTGTGAATTTTCTAGGTACATTTTAATGTCTATGTTGCTGTACAGGTAATGCAGCCTGTTTTAATGCAACTGCATCTGCACCAGTCCTTATGGACCCTCCAAGAGAGTGTACTGTATGCTCTGTGTGAAGACGAAGACCTATTAGTTTTCTTTGTATAAGGGACTATATGAGTAGAAAAACAACTCAATGACTTTGAAACCTCTCTTTTTTGGGGTGGTTTTAAAGTAAGTAGTTATTTGTCAAGTGTATGTAAATGTGCCTGTGCAAAAAAACACCCTCTGTGTGTTTCTATGGTCACATATTAAAGGGCTCTTCTGGTAATGAGACAAAGTGACTGTGCCAGGCAGACAGGAGCACTCTCACAAGGAAGGGCAAATAGCACCACAAATAACTTACCTGATTTATCTTGGTTTTGTATAATAAACTACTGCCTTAGCTCAAAGACAAGTAAAAAATAGCATCAAATTTTTTTATAACCCTTACTGGGTTTACGTTATCTAGATTGATTTTTTTCATCTACAGTAGCAAAAGCTGAGTCTGATTTGCTCTTGTTACCTATAAATGCTCACATTCCTGCATTATATCTGGCAGAGCTAGGAATAGATCAACTCTTGTGACTCCATATTCAGTGCCTTAAGGACATCACTGACCTTCCTCTTCTAGCAGGGTATCTCTATTCCATATGTTGTTACAAAACCCTTACTGGAGTTACTAATTTACTAAGGGCAGTTCAATTCTTGTCCACTCCATTTAGTCACGCTTTCTTAAGTGGCAAGAAGTAGAAGTGGTTTATATTTTGAAGTATCTAAAAAGTATCTGCACAATGTTTTCACAACTGTATCTGGTAGCTTAGTGACAAAAATAGGAGTGAAAAGCTGCATAAACACAGTCATTTCACAGGGCTCTTAAGCAAGTGAGCTGGATCCGATTTCCTTCCTGTCCACCAGCACCAGCAAAATTCCTTGCAGACCTGCCATGGACAAGTGAAATCTTTTATCTGTAGGGAAAAACAAGTGGTTATATATATTTCCTTGGAGGCATAATTGGCTTTCAAAGCCTACTGTATCTCACATTTATCAATAGAACTCCTCTTGACTTGCACATGGTGAAGTGATTCTGCAAGGCTTACACTTGTTTTATTCAATTTATTTTCTTTAATGTGTGTTCGTGAAATTTAAGAAAATAAAGTATTCCATAATGCTATTTTTGGTGCAACCATGTTTACTTTCACTACTATACATAAATTACTGCAATATTTTTATTTAAAACCTGATCATTATTTGAATATTGGATTTTTATTACCAGGTGAAATGCAACGCTTTAGTTTTTAAATTACTTTCTGAGTGGGTCTGGTCTGTTCCTCTGATTGGAAAAGATACAATACAAATAATTTCACTGAAGAAAATAAGCCTTTGCTTCACTTTGCAGACAAATGGGTCAATTTTATTCATAGAGCAAAAAGCTGCACATGCTTTCAAGAGCCAAGGACCTTCAATACCCGGGGGTAAGGAAAAATGGCTTGGGTTATTTTTGTTTCTTTCCCAGTAAAGTCAGTAATGCAATGCTGCAAGTTCTACAATCACTATTGCCCAAACATTTTTTCATAAGATCCAAGGGAAAAAGAGTAGAGGGAGTTTTTTGTCCTGGTTCAACAAATACATGCATGTCTAATATTCCTTGAATAAAATGCCTATGGGATCGGGCTCTGGTACCACAAGTTTTTTTTCTGACTCTTACAGCAAAATTTTGGAGCTGTATTATAGAATTTTGAAAACATGCTCCCATAGGAAATAAAAACTGTGTGCCTGAAAGGTAAAAACCTAATTGCAAACACTTGACATTTATCATAGCTATCTCTAGTAGAAAAGGATGTTAATTCCAAATGTTACATAAGTAGCACTTTAAACTTGATCTCAGAAATACTTTTTTATTTTATCAAAACAATCATAAAGACTTTGGACTGTAGTTGGACAAAAATAAAATGAAATAAATACCTTAAACCTAAAAGATTAGTTGCTATGGATCTCTTGCTGCTATAAACTGAATGTAAAAGGAGTCAAAGTTAAAAGTGAACCTTTATTATCAGGCATGGAAATGGGTTATTTTGTAATAATGCTGTGTTTTAATTTTTTTATAGTTTTATTAGAAGCTGTTGTTTTAAAGCAACAACAAGGATCAAATGTCTGTCTCTAAAGAAATTCTCTTTGTGACTTGGCATCAATTTCTTATCAGTTTTTTTCCATCCCGTGAGTCTTAATCAAGGACAACAGGTTGTGAAATTTTAGGAAAATATTTATCTTTACTTCCTATTCCTTGGCAGTATTTTATTACTATTTGAGAGCTGCTGGTAAAATGCCGGTGCAATGCAGGTTTTAGTTTTTGAGGGAGCTGTATTTTTCGTATTTATGGTGTTTGCTCCTCTTGTTCATCAACAGAACTTACTTCAGCACTACTGATTATAGGATTTGAGGAGGTGATTTAGCATGAAAAGAGATGCTTTGAATCCATAGATTCTGAAGTATCTCACTGGTGCCAGAGACTTGTTATATATTTGCCACCTGTAAAACTCAAATCAGAAAATCATGTGAAATAAAATTGTTTATTTTTAACTTGTCATTGTACAGTTTCTTATGTCTTGGAGATGAGATTCTTTTTTTAGAAGAAAGACTTTGGGATTACTACAAAGTGTGCTCACTTCCAGTTACCAAGGGGGGAAAAAAAACCCTATAAATATGATCTAGTGAAGTTTAGTATGGATTATTGCGATATTTACCAAGTCAGTCCTGAATACTTCTAGGACCTATACATCAGATGTATGATCAACAACACACTTGCAGTGACTGCCTATGAAATACGGTAGCCTGGATATCTGACATGTTATTGTTCAAGATGCTATGAATACTTAATACAAATAATTTTTTAAACTGTCTGCAATTTTCAGCTATGATAGGCAGTGTTTCTGATGAGAACTGCTTGGTCAAGAGTTATGAAAGAAATATCCAATATCACAGTTCTAACATCTGTTTAATAATTTGGTTTACAACAGGAATATTGCTTAGTCATGCTGCATAAAAGCAGAAAAAAAATCTGCTATTAAGTGCATTATGAGACCTTTAAAAAGGTTATGGCTTGCCTTATCATTTAAGCATTACAAAATGTTACCTTTTTTGACAAAGAAGGAAAGAAGAAACCCAGATTTTCTTTGTCAAACAATGTTAATGAAAGCAGATTTGTTATGCAGATATTTGATACATAAAATAATTACATGAATGAGGGTGACAAAAACTTGGGTTCATAAAATAGTCTTAAATTTCACTCCTTGCAACATTTTGTGTGCCACTTTTTCAGGCCTTGGTTGCATTGGAAATGTAGTAATTGCATTACTTAAAGTAAAAGGGGTGATTTGCTTCTGCTTTGAATAAAGGTAGTTAAGAATCATTTAATTAAACTCCATGGATCCATTAGATCTATTCTTATGCTCAGTTACTTTTCTGAACTCTGAGAGCAGAAGCACTGAAGAATATTTTGTTTCCCTGGAAAAAGCCAGAGAAAAAGCCCCAAGACTGTAACCACTCAGTGTGAAGTGTTAGAATGTAGTCTTTAATGATTTGGTTTTGTTTTGACAGTAAAGACAAAGCTCTGAGTGATAGAAATGCATGTTGTTCTGCTTATTTTTATAGCCAGAGATAGTGTGGGCATTTCCAAGGACAGAACTGAAGTTTTCAAGCTCTTTGGTTGGTTGATTCCTAGTTTGTCCTACCCCAGTGTGTTCTGTCATTGGCTTTGAGTAGTACTGAATTCACATAAATGGAATGACATTTACTAGAGCCTTAGTCTTTGTGCTGACTCTCCACTATTTGCGTTATGAGGAATTAGGTTTCAAGAAATATTGCTAACTACTTTGTTCTGCTTCATGTTATCACCTGGATGAAGGTTGGCAAGTTCTGTGGAAAGCAGACATGAGTTTGTCTTCCAGAAGAGTAACATTGCCTGCAGTTATGCCAATAACTCTGCAGAAAAGGGTATGGCATTTAAATCAGTCTTTTTATTCTGACATTAGTATGGGTTGGTAACAATGCTTAAACATGGCTATATTTATTTTTACACTTTAAAAAAAATTGCTCTAGTGTAATAATAATGTTTCTTTTCTGATAAATGTAGAAACTTTTTATTTCATTATGTGGAATATGTTTGCTTATAAATATATATGTATCCATAATTGAATTTTTTTTACTGGTGCTCTTTACTATAATTTTGTTACTATAATTTTATACTTTTTGCAGAAAATTATTTTTCTCACAGATTAATGTAGTTTTCAAAGTGTCATGATTGCATTAAAATATGCCTCTGTTGAAAGCTATGGTGTTCCTAACAGAGGATTACGGGAGTCTGCTTCCACAGGTTTTCCATCAGCCTTAAACACAATGTGCTTTTTCCTGACCTTTTCTGGCTAATGCCTTAATAGTGGATAGCCCATCATGTATTTTGGGAATCAGGGTGACGCTGTACAGTGGTTTTCCATAACCACTGTAGCTTGCCTTTTTTTTTTTTTTT
>VWZS01001444.1:2365669-2583169 GCA_013397075.1 Rhabdornis inornatus
GTTATCTCAATAAAAAGTGTGAGCAGTACAAAATGATTACATCTGTGTGCACTAGGATTGCCTAGAGTAACTCAATGCGTTGGGGGTATCTGTGGAGTTAAAAATACACACAGAAATGAAGTACAGAAATAAGACTGCTGAGCCACATATATTAATTTATGAGAAGTTATTTCAAACAAGCTGTAAGTTATTAATTATTTCAATTTATTTTGTAAATGTGTAGATATTTTTCAAAACCTCATTGCTGCATAATGTGCTTGACTCATTGTTAATAGACTCTTCTGTTACTCAGTGGCTTTTAATGTACCAGCATTGTGAAAAATTAAAGTTCACTGAAATATTACTACAGTATTAGTAATGGTTCTTTTGAACAGTTTATGTGGAATGCAGCCTGTACTTATGGCATTAGTCCTGTGGGTCTAAAGAAATATATAAACATATAAATTTTATAGATTTGGGATATGTGGTATTAATTTATATTATTTCATTGTTTGAGTTGGGGGGGAGCCTGTGAACATACAGTTTTATTGGGAGTGATTGGTACAGATTAGATTATGCTGCTGTTTTACTAGCACAATAATACACTACTTTTCTGGTATAGTAACGTTAACATTTAGAAACGTGCAAGATGTGCTCTTACGCAGTATTATGTAACAATTTGCAATATACACTTCTCAAAAGTACTCCTTTAAAAATTGTGGTTTAACTTCTCAGCTCTCATCCTCTCAATCTCGTGGTTATCTCCCAGTCCTCTCTTCCTCCCCCTAACATCCCTTGAGAGCTCAAATCTTCAGTTGTCATCGTTTGTATTTTTTTTGTCTGGGTTTTGTTACTTGTATGTTAGGAGAGGAAGGTCTTTGTTCTTGCAGTGTGTAGTTGTGTTAGACTCCTCTGGCATGCACACAGCAGTACTTGGTGCTGTGTGGGAGGGGAGAGGTGTAACTTTGCTCAATCTAGCATTTAGAAGGCTGGGAAACTCACTTTTAACTGTAGTGTGTATTTCAATTGATTTTTTTTTTCTTTTTTTTATGTTGAAGGATAATCATTCTCTGAGAAAATACAAGAGGTTTTTGACAAATTCACAGTGAAATAATTTTCTGCACATTCTCTCTCCTTTATTTTTTTTCATGCTGTTATCAAATTAGCTGCCAACAGTTACTGGCTTTACTTCTCTTTATCTATGCACTTTGTAAGCCCAAAATAAAATTAATGGAAGCAGTAGGAGGAAGCAGCATAGGATGTTGCCTTAGGTAGGTAGCTACTGGGTTGCACACTGTTTCAAAAAATTCTTGGAGGCATCTGTCCTCACTGAGGTCTCACTGTGTGCCAAATTTAATAGGCTTGTTAAGGCTTGTGATGTTTGTATCTATGCATGTAGAATTGCTTCTGGAAGTATATTTTCTTTCTACTGAAAGGGCTTTGTTATTTCTGTAGCAATACCTTAATTTCTAGAACTAGAATACTGGAGGAAGGGAAGGCAGGAAGGTAGGCAGGAAAGAGCCATGCTGGTAAGGAGTGCCATATGTGCATGTGTAAATTTGTTTGTGTTTCTTATGGACATTAGAACCTTTGACTTAAAGTGCAATTTCTACTTCTTATTGCACTTGAAGGACCTGAAAAAGTCGGATTTTTACATTAACACTGCAAAGTCAAGAGAAACTTAAACATTAGCTCATGAAATACTGTTTTAGAGTATCATTACAATCATTACAAATAATTATTTCTTAAATTCATGGAATAGGTAATTGTGTAAGGAGTCTAGTTTAATCACAATACAGCAAAAATTGCAAGTCTGTATTTTTCCGTCTCACAAAAGGTAAAATTTTGCATTGTCAGTGAGCTAATCTGACTGTTCTGCCAATTTCTTGAACACTTAGGTTTTCTCATTTTCATTCAAAATGTCTAATATACTTTGTCCAAAGTTATTTTATACTGCCTGTTATAAAGTCTGATGTGAAGTACTTATTACAGTTGATGTGTTTTATTCTTAAGTAATGTATTTTTAACTAAAGCTACCGGGCCTTGTTTAGGTTCCAAGGGGTCTTGTAACACAGATGGGAAAATTACATGCTTAATGAACATGGGGAATTACGTATATTGAGTGCTATCACAACCAGATTTATAGTATGTATAGACTAGACATATACTTAATCCAGCTCAGAGTAAATGTTTTTAACTTCTATATGAATAACTTTGTACTGCTCTAAAAGTACTTAAAAATAGATTTGTAAGGTTATAATGCATTCAAGACATTGTTTTACAGTCAAAGACCAAAGATTTCTTCAATATTAACACTCACAGGTCTATTAGATTTGTTACATGGTAAGTAGAAGACTTAGGCACCTGATGTTATATACAAGGTATATAAACAGAGACTTGAAGATTTTTTCCACAACAGCTGAGAATTTTGTAGCATACTAGGTCAGATGATGTTAAAAAGCATTGTGTACATAGTCAATATGTATTGACTGAATAATTTCCAGCAGTTCTTGAAGAGACTGTGCAGTGTCTTTTAGATGGAAGAAATATTGATCAGAAAATGAAGCTATGATTTTAGATTGCTCAAATCTAGGACTAGTGTAAGCATGCAAATTTCAAGATGCTCTTGCATTTTTATTCTGCCTATTTTCTGGTCCAAAATCACATGCTGCTTTAATCAACACTTATCCCTCCCCCAAGGAAAAATGGTCACTTAAGCCAAATTGTACTGAGAATTAGTAATGTCTGTCTGCAAGGCTAAGAGCATGAAAGTAATTTTTCAGTTTTGCATTTGGATCCCTGAGAGGAAAGGCCAGTGTGCTAATCCAGGAATTTTACATAAGGCACTTTAAGTGACATGATAATGGTGTCATTAAGTGGATACCTTTTATAAAATTACTGGATGCAGACCAAGCATTCATGTATGAAACATGTCTTCATAAGGACAGTTTGAAAAATAGTAATTTAAAAATGCAAAAACAATACCAGTGCCCTTTTTTGTCTTTCATACAGTAATAGAAATAAAAGAAATACAATAATAAATAATATAATCCAAGACCAGGTTGGATGGGGTTTTGAGAAATCTGTTCTAGTGGAAGGTGTCCCTGCCCATGGCAGAGGGATTAGAATGAGATGATCTTTAAGGTCCCTTCCAACCCAAGCCTTTCTAGGATTCTTTGATTCTATAATACAGTAATAAAATGTTCCTATAATACAGTCGTATAAGGGCAGCATCCTGCAAAGTTTTGAAGACAGCTGAGAGGTGTCTTAGAGATGGAGAGAGTGGGAGATGGACTTGAGTGGGCTTTAAAGGCTTTTAAAATCTTATGGAGCAGTGGTCAGAAAAACTGTAGTAGTTGAGGTGAAATTTTTGAATTTAAAGTCTTTATTCAGAATGGAATGTTTTCTTAAATTAATTATTGAGGGATCTGAGAGAAGGTAATGGGGATAATCAGAGGTAAATCATTAGGATGGGTGTGACTGGAAATTCAGTACAGAATTACGTTTTAGACATAAATTACTAGGATAAAGCATCACAATAGGCTACTTCTTTATCTGCAGAGTTTGTTACAAACTGAATAAAGGTTTTGAGACAGAAAAAGAGTTGAGGAAGTTTGAGAAGGAGGAATATATATGGGACTGGGAAGAGACCCAAACTGAATTCAGAAAAATGGTAGTGTGTTTTTGAAAGAATTTTATGCTTAAGATTGCTAGAAGGCCAAACTAGGATGTAGGCTTACAGAAAGGTCTTGCCACCTTTGTGTATCTAACATGTGCTAGGATAGCTACAGTTTGTTTGGGGAGATCTGGAATTCCTGCTTTCTTCTAATACATAAAACTTTGTGCAAATAGCTTTACAAGTATCTACCTCAGGTCCTTGTTTGAGGGAGCATGCACCTTCCATGTTAGCTCTGAAAGGATTTATCAACAGCCTAAAATTCAGTCTTCTGTTGTACAGTACTTGGAGATACTAAGTTACCTGCTTGTGTCAGAGGATGAGAGGTTAGTGATTCCATGATGGATGATAGGGAAGAAGGAGGGTGGCAGACCAGCATTTTCTGTCATTGTGGAAGAAGTCTGCTTAGATCCAGGGACTGTTTAGGAGAGAGTACTGACAGAGCCTCCTCCAGGGAAAGCATTGTAGCATACATCCCCTTCCTTATGATATAGGCCAAATAAATGATCGGAACCTATTCTTGAAAAGAATTTTAGAACAATTTTTACACTGCATATGTACTCCTTATACTCAAGCAGGCACCTAAAAGTGGATTCTGGTATAGCCATCATATATTGGTTGACCAGTTCCTGCTTTGACTAGCACGAAACCAGTGAAACTTCCTACTGTTTTTTACTGTGTACAAAAATGATCCCACATGTATAAATGAAATCAAAATCAAAACTTTAGCAGTCCCTATGGTTCAGGTGCGGGCAAGGGAAGGGAGGTTTTTTTTATCCTTGGAGATTGCAGTCTCTACAAGCAGTCAGATTTTCCAGAGTATTTTGTACACGAAGTCATCAGTGATCTTGAAATTTAAAATGTAAAACACCATACTACATAGTTACCATGAAGAGTAGATAGAGATGTATGTGTATATGTGCCCATGAGAGGGTGAGTATTAAGTTCACAGAGCTTTTTAAAAGTATTTTAAAATCTCAGTGGTTTAATGCACTTGGCCATTGTTTGTCCTTTGTATTGTTTGACAAGGTTTAGTGGTACAATTAATGTTGCACTTCGTCTGCTCTCTGTCTTCAGTTCTTGAACAGATCTTTGATATGTTTTTTTCAGCTTCTTCTTGCTTTCTTTGAACATTAACATTCTTCATACAGTAACCAAGGAAATTGGCAGTGTTTAGTGCCCTACTCTGCTCATAATCCTCTTCTGTGGGCAGAAATCCTTTGGGAAAAAAACAGTTTTTTCATCAATTGAAGAAAGTGCTTGGCCATTTTCTAGCTCTAGTACTTTAGTCTCCTCTTGAATAAATTAGGCTTCAAGAAGTCAGAACTTGACCTTCAGACAGAGTTATCTGGCCTTAAAGTATATCAATAGCTATTTCTGCTAAAGTAAACCCCATAGTGATTGTGCTGTATTGCTGTATGTAGAGGGAGACACTCAACAAACAGCACACAAGGTATTGGTGTGTCTTATGCAAAAGATCAAATTTCTCTTACTTATATGTCTGTTACATGTTATTTTCAACATGCATAAGCAAGTGCCTGAAAAATTAGAAAATTTTCTTTACTTTTGATTAACTGAAGCTGCATCAGTGAATGCAAAGAAAACTTGTCACATTGAACCAAGGAATTATTCATATTTAGACATGCTTTCTTCCTCATTTTCATGCAGTTGCTATAGGTACTGCCCATGCCCCATTCCTCTTCACTCCTTGTTTTTCTGCCCATTGGTCAGGAGCAGAGGCAAGACCAACCCAACAGAACAAAGACCTAAAGGACCTTAAGGACCTAAAGAAGTTACAACTGTTTGATCATGTATTTGGTTTGCATGGCAAGGTTTTGGTAACAGGAGGAGGGGGGCTCTACACAGGTGGCTTCTGTGAGAAGCTTCTAGAAAGTTCCCTCTATGTCCAATAGAGGCAATGCTTAACATATTTAAGAATGGAAAAAAGGTTGCACAGCAACTGCAGCAGAAGAAAGAGAGAACACGTGAGAGGAGTAGCCCTGCAGACACCATGATCAGTGGAGGAGAGGGAGGAGGTGCTCCAGACACTGGAGCAGAGATTCCCCCACAGCTCATGGTGGGGAAAATGTGATTTAAGATTTAGCTTTATTTGTCATTGCCTTTCTGTGGTGTGATTGATAATAAAACTGGGTTCCCCAAGTTGAGTCTGTTTTGCCTGTGATGGTAATTAGTGAGTGGTCTTTCCCCATCCTTATCTTGACCCACAAGCTTTTTTTTATATTTTCTCTCCTCTGTCCAGCTGAGGAGGGAAGTGATAGAGTGGCTTTGGTGGGCACCAGGTGTCTAGACAATGTCAACCCACCACGGATCAAAATGTCCCAGCCGATATAATTCTGTTATAACACGAGGAATTTTAGCGTAGTTCCAGTCTGTCTAAGTTTCTTACACTGGTAGTGACTTCCTAAAATTTGTGTTTTGGTGTTGTCCTTATTCAGTTGCTTTCAACCCTTTATTTATGTTTACATTATTTCAAGGCAACCAGCTTTTCACAGTTTAGAGTAGTTATACAAGACAGATTTACTCTGCTGCAGTACAGTTTATAATGGATGCTTGGGAATAATACAAAGCCAGGTGAGTCAAACTTCAAGGTACACTTTCCAAGAATACACATCCACCTCCTCCACCCAGAGTTTACAGGCTCTTGGCATATATCTCATATTTCATCTCCTTTTTCTGTTTCTGGGAGATGCAAATGGATGTCTTGGACTGCTGACCAGTATGTTCACCAATACTCATGCTTGGGCATCAAAAATGATACCTTGGAGAGAGATCATTGATTCCTTTCTTTCCCACGATTTGGACATCCCTGCAGTTGCAGGTTGCAATTGGTGTTTTTGCCAATACCTTTTTTGACACCACTAAATTCATATGAAGCACCGAGACCTGGGGGGAGGTGTTCAGTTGATATCGTTAATGCTTTTCCTTTATTTTCTACTAGTATCCTCTTTTTTTCCCCTCCCACTGTTCTCTAGGGCATTCCAGTTTCTTCACAGTCTTTTTATTACTCTTGTTGCCTATTGTATCATTTCTACTAATAACCTTTGCCCTAACATAGTGTTGTGCTCTTTTTTTGGACCACTTGGACTGCTTTTCTGAGCTAGTCATTCATGTTCTCCAAGAGGGTAGCAATTAAATGATATCTAGACTGAATAGCAATTGGAGCCCTCCACTTGTCTTGTATTAGCCTGAAAGACAGGCTTCATTAGCTCATCATACCCATCAGCTCCATATGCAAGTCCTCAGCGTTGTCATTTTTCCTTTGGTCCTCTTGATTGTAACTTGTTGGATTGGTTCTGTCACCGTCTTTTTGGGTATCCTGTTTGACAAGACTTGTAGGAGGATCATAACAGAAATGAAATGCATACATTTATGGTAATATGAACGTGGTTTGTGTGTGGGCAAGCGAAGCAGCAGCCAGACAACCCAGCAGACCTCTGAATGTAGGGTATCACAACAAGCATCGAGATGGGAAATGTGCTGCTGGCTTCACAGCTTTCCTGTATGATTGAAGACTGCTCAGTCTGCGTATCTCATTTTCGTTTTAGAACAAATGATTGGAGGCAAACATTATCAAAACAGACTCAATTTCTGAAATTATCACCCCCTTTTAACTACCTCACCCACTTATTATCTTCCTATTTCACTTTGTTCACTTGTTTTAGTCTGCTGCCCTCAGTGACTATTACATTTTTGCCAACAGTTACAGGGACTGGTTTCCGTGCCCAGATGCCCTTCATCTTTTTTTCTGTTCCTTTAGAGGTTTGGATTTGCCAACAAAACCTGCTGACAAATCTGTAATAACACAACAGTGTATAGTTGAAGGTTTTATGTGGTTTGAGGAGACTTACTAGCTTTACTGCAGGATTTACTCTTTATTTGGATTTTATGCTTTGGCCAGAGGGAACAATGCTATGTGAATAAAAAAAAAGCTTCAGAAGTGCTGAGAAATAAAATGTTCTGTCAGAATACCTATCCTACAAGTTAAACCTTGCTCTTATATTCCACTGATGACTAGAAACAGATACCCAGGGATGGCAGTACTGAACTGGAAGGGTGTTACAATCTGACCCAGCAAAGCAAGTTTCTTTTGGTCATATACCGAGTGGCAAACTATTTCAGCATTGTAAAACAACCATTTATTACGGTGGGTTACCCTACATGGCCTTTGTCATATTTGCTCTGAACATTCCTTGTACCACTCAAGAAATAAAGAGAAAATTTCCAAACTGTATCTTCTTTAGCTAAAAATCTAAACTTTGCTTTGTCTTGGAGTCTACATTATTTTCTCCTCTAGTGACCTTCAGGGAAATATACAGTTGATATAGCTGATGATAAAGGCATTCTTCTCTTTGAAGCTGTGTTACAGTTCAAGCCAAAACTTCTGTTAAAAGTGGCCAAAGTGAAAGAGAGTTTTAAGAAAAAATCTGTTCTCTTTTTTTTTTCTTATTTAAAAAATCTATTTCAGGACTGCTGCAAAGGAAATAGGAAGCTAATTGGTCTCTTAACAGTGTTATTCAGAGACTTGGTCTTTCTCAATTTTGCAAGAGATCTGCTTTACTGAGAAACCAGCAACATGGTGTGAAAAACCTGGTAGAAACAATAGGTACTTCTTTTTATAGCTGGTATCTCTTCAGAAACATAGACTGCAGCCAGAACGCGGCAGTAACAGATTTGCTTTCTCTTGTGCTGGAACACAGCATTCTATTTATCTCTGACAAGCGAAGGATATGTTGGACAAACTGCACTATTAAATACAGAAAGCCTCATTTAAATAATGTTAGTGCCTTGACATAAATAGGGACAAGCTATACAAACATGAGGCTGATAACATTTTGCCCTCATCTTCGTTGTACACAGAAAACAAAGAACAGTGGATTATTTTAGTGGCTTCGTATTTAAATTTCTTTCTTCCTCTGTCTTCAGACATGACTTCTTTGGAAAGTAGAGTAGTTCATGGATGATTTCTACCATGTTTCTAGGTTTGGGGATAAAAACACTGGTGCACTTGTAGCTTTTCTCATTTTCTGTTCATTTTCTATTTGAAAAACTTTTTAAAAAAAAATAAAATACTGAAGTGCCTTCTTAAGTCAGATTCTTTGAATCCTCCAGTATGATTGTTACATCTCTCTTTTTTAGTCCAGTTAGTCTAACTGGATGATGTTTTTCCATCTGTCTATGGTAAGTGCATTCTAAATATTGCTATTATATGTAGTAAAATGTAAACCTGAATATTACTATTAAATATGTAACAACTATTTAAAGCTAAGACTTAGCAGACAGTGTGGAAACAAAGGACAGAAGATAGTAATACCAGAGGTTTATTAATAAGGGTAATAAGCTGATCACCTCCACTAAATTAACTTCTAAATTAATGAAGAAAAGTTCATGTGAATGTACATTTTTATTAACCTGAATACTTAAGTTTGGTCTGAATATTAATCTCTTTAAGCCAAACAATAAGGTATTTGAACCTTTACCAAAAAAGGCCTTGGTTTGAAGGCAAAAACTCTTAGCCATTACCAAGGGGATTTTAGTACCTTGCTGGTTATTTTAGCAATCTTCTGTGGATTTCATGAGAAATAATAAGGAAGCTCTGAGTGAAAATAATGGGTCATAAAGTATGTACATCCAGCCTAAACATCTGAGCTGTGGTGGGTGGACTGTTTGAGCTGAACTTTATGAAAGAGCATTGTGATTCCAGCACTAAGAAGTGGTGATGCTTGGCTTAAGGGAGCATAGCCTGTGTACACTTACTCAGTGGTTTGATTCCGTTATTGTCTCAGCTGAGTTTTGAAATTACTTTCCCTTGCATAAAGAATTTTACCCAAGTTTCATTAACGGAAATTTCACTGTTAATTAATTTATTTTTAGTGGCTAGGAAGGTGTAAAAGTCTCTTTCCTTCCTGATCACCCACATATTGGGTTTAGATTAACTGGAAAGCCATGCATACTGTGCACTGGAGTTGAGAAGGGACCTATGTTGGATTAGCTCTCTTTAAGTGGTAGTCTTAAAAAGACAGGAATAGGGAGCCATTTACCTTTCCCAGCGCAAAGAAGTTTTGCAAATAGCCTTGTGTCAAGTGTTAGTGCATAAAGTTAGCATTAATAGTATTTTAATGAAAAATAACTAAGACTTATTTTTATCAAGGCTGGTAAGACATGGTTCTTCCATTCTGATTTAAGGGTTTATATAAGTAAGGGCCTGAAATTACCTGATTATAGACAGCTATTCGAACAATGAACTGTGCATTCCAAGTTTATCTTATTTTGTAGTCTCTTTCTTCATAACTGTTTAATTTTTATTATAGCTCTTATTTTGAAGGACTTGGGAAAGGTTATTGATGCCAGTCAGTGTAAACTGCATTACCCCACTGAGATTTTTCAGAATTATGATGATTACTCTAAATCACTCTAGGAATTGTTATGAACAAGATGGAGAAAAGATTTCATAAATTTTTTAGGTTTTCTTCTAGAAGGAGACAGATTTAGGTAATGTTAGTAGATTCTTTCTTGGCTGCCTGGTGATAGGCACTGGTGACTCATGAATTTACAAAGCAATACCCCAAAGTTCATCTGCTACAATAGCCCTTGGGCTTTTCCACTTTTTCAGGTCTGAGCAGAACTTTATACTCAGTGCACATCAGATGAAGTGATAGATGGAGCCTAAGCCTCCATTTCTACTGGTGCTAGGATAGGCTAAGGTTTGCCATTTCAGTTTCTTTAAATGCTAGACTGTATAACCTCCTGTTCAGTATTTGCCTTTTTATTTCCAGTGTTCCCTCGATTTAAACTGACAATTTTATTTCACCTATAAAGACTAGATCTGGGAACCTATTCTTCCATATCTATTGTGAATAATTAATGCAGATAAATGATTTAGTTTCTCTGTGGTCTGTTTGTCTTGTGTAAGTGCTCCTTTGACAGCTTAATCATTTGGCAGGTCTGCTAATTGTCTTTCATTTCTGCTGTTCCATGGAAGTATAGTATTTGAAATTTTTGCTGATGATATTTGAATTTCCTCACAACTTTCTAGTTATTTACACACAACAGTTGTATTTGAAGTATCTCTTTCATTGGCTTTGTTTGGAATCTCCATAGTTTGAAAAAAAATTTTGATAAGGTAGATTAACTTGAGACTCTCTATTTAAATAATGGCTGTTGATGGTGATAAATCTTTAACTTTTAATCTGTTTATTACTGCCATTCCTACTTACAGGATGTTGAACAGTGTTGCTGTTGCTATTTAATTCTTCAGTTATTGTAATATTTTTGGCCAAGTGTCATCTAATTATCATATAGTTTACGAGAGTCTCACTTTCTCCTCTAAAAGTAGTTGTATATGTACTAGTTGTACTAATTGTCCAAGATGTGGCAGGGACTTTTTCTAGAATTTGCCTCTTTGTTCAGTTTTATACAGGGAAATGAAATCTTCTTTAACTATTTTATTACTATTTAGAGCTGTATTTTGTTTCTGTTGACCAATATGGTAAAACAGAATGTATCAAATTCAGGGTTAAATAATGATATTTGTATTTTAACTTCCCTGTTGTGTCTTTCAAGTTCTGTTTCTCTTCAGTTTTACTGACATTGTCTTTGCCATGATTGCATGTCATATTATCTTCATCCTGCCATTTTTTCCAGTATCATGATGTGATTGTCATAACCTTTGTTTGAAAGAACTTTGCTGGTATATTTTTATACAAAGCCTATTACAATTTGCATAATTTAACCTCCCTTTTCATCATACTACATATTTACACATCTAAAGCAGCAGTCATGTGAGGAGGTGTAAGTGCTTTACCAATCTTAATGAGTTCAGTCTGTTACCTTGCTGTACAGATACAGATTTCACTTCCCGTGCCCCATGTTGTAAAAAGTGAAACTGGGGGACTAATGCTGACTTGCCCAAAGTCAGGTGGCAAGTATGTCTTTTAAAAGTAAGAATTGGACCTTTTTGTCTGTAGGTAATGTAAAGTATTTTTTGTTACTTCTTTGCATTGCTATTCAGTTTCTATTTTTGGTGTCATTTTTTCATTCCTGGGATGGTCATGTGTGGTTGGACTAGGTAGGGCATGGAGTTTGTACCAGGAGTCTGAAGGAGAGGAGTGGCTCTGTGGGCTGTGTAATACAGACAGTTGCCATAGTGCCATGGTAGATACAGTGCCACAGAAGATTATTGCAGAAAATAAGTAGAAATTGTTTTAATTGATAATATATGCATACTGTTAACATGAAATTTAACAAGTTTTTTTATACCTTCTAAAAGAATATTTAGGTCTAAAAAATCTATGTTTTGAGGCAACAAATTTATTAATTTCTAGAGAAATTGACCTCGTCCATTGTCTTACATTGGAATAAAGGCTGGAAATTAACATTATTTTTGCTCTTTGAATTGTTAGTTTAAAAAAGGTTAGATTATGGAAGAAGTGTGAGATTTTTCTAGGTTGTGGAAGGAAAGGTGGACAATTTTCCTAGACTTTGCTCTTCCTTTGCACTTTGGTTTCATTGCAAGACAGAATATAGGAGCAGTGTTCCTTCTGCCTCTTGAAGCTATACTGTGTGCCAAATGAGAAGTAAAGATATGTACAGGTAGACATTGTATGCACCTTGTTTTAATGACAGATGTAGATTTCTGGCAACTGCCTGGAAATCTTCCCTTTGGAGGAAATATTGGAAGATGGCATTTTAACTGTAGACTGGGATATTGAAAGAGAAAGTCTTGCATTCACAGTTGATAAAGAAGACAGTAAACTTTACTAACAAGCTGTTTGTTTCTAACAACAGTTGTGATTAAACCTCTTAAATATTTTTATGAATGCAGAATTTTGCTGATTCTCACTAAAACCAAGACAAACTATTGCTAGAAGTCATAAACCAGTTTGAAATGCTAGAAGTTTCCAAGCGCCTCCATTGTAGTTAAAATACACTCCAAATTCCTCAACCCTTTGCCAATATCAATAAACAAAAAAATTTGTCTAGCAGGCAGCAGGGTTGGGAGTTGCAGAACAAATGCTGCAGGCAAATAGCCTGATTGTTAACACTACAGAGAGGGGTCAGCAGAGTATCAGACCAGCATTTCAGGAGAAGTTTGACACCCTGGAGTATAAGACTTTTCAAAGCCTGGTTTTGCATACAATAATCCTGCATTTAACAAAAATGTGACTAAAATTATAATGTATGTACAAAAATGTGCAGTGTTTTATTTGGGGTGAGGGGGGAATAATTTTAGAAATCATAAGCTAAAGTTAGGTGCTTTTATCTTTATAGATAAAAGTGGCCTGATTTAAAAAAAAAAACTATCCACCGTGTCAATGGCTATACAGAAGCATTAAGAATCATATAAATGTCAGATCATATTGGTGTAGGCACCTAAATATGGAATCTGTGTGCTAGTGGTTCTTTTTCCGTGGGTTTTACCTGGCTTTTTTCGCACGTTAGGACTTTGGTTTGAAATTTTAAATTCCTCAGTGCAGGGCATATGTTTGTGCTGTTTCTGCAGATTGGGACTTCCGAAACAGATGGCATGAAGATTCTGAAGAATCAGACTTGGACACCCTCTCTTAAAAGTCTATGAACACATTATTTAATTATTGTAGTGGAGATGACGGTTGAGTGGGAAAGAAGACTCGGGGGAGTAGAGTCCAGCTTTGCTTCTCTTGCTCCTCCATCCTCCCACACTGCTTACCTTATGTGCTCTTTTACTTATTCTTTCAAACAATTGCTGTATTTTTGCTGCTTCTGGTTCCTTTTTAGTGTAAAAACTAGGGTCCTCTTTTTATTTTCCTTTGTTAAATATTTGATTGTATTTTTCAACATTTTTTTTACATTCTGAGTTCATTTGATTAGTGAAATATAAACAATAATATATTTCATTTTGAAGCAATATTTCTTATGAAAGTAATTTTTGGAGGGATAAAGATGCATTGCACATAATTCTAGGACCTTGGCATATTTTTAGTATATTGAAAAACTGAAAGAGAACATGTAGGAATGCTGTACCTCCTTGCCTGCTCCCATAGGCAGTGAAAATGATCAATGCCTGTCATGCTGAGCGTGGTGTTTTCCTCTTATAGGAAGATCTTGGAGCTGCTTGTTTCTTACTTCCAGTGACTTAAATAGAAGCTATTGAGGTGTTTCTTTTTCCAGCCTTGGGAAGAACTAAAATCTCCTTGTATTTATAAACTACCCCAGAAAGATTTCAGTGCTGCTGATGCAACTTTTTCTGCCTACTAATAGGTGTAGTCAAGGGAAGAGAAACAGCTTGCTTTGGAGCAAAGTTTGAGAGTGTAGGGTAATGAAAACTGTAATGAGAGCTTGTTCTCGATTAGCAGCTCTTTTCTTGTGTGCTACTTCTCAAACAAATTTTTCAGGAAAAAAAAATGGAAGTGGAGATGACTGGCCAGTCAAATACATGCTGAGAACCACTAATAAAAATAAAATGATCACTCAAGCTCACTCATTTCTATAGAAAGTCAGCATAGCAGCATCTTTAACATAGCTCTGCCACCCTTTAATTCTTAAAGCATCTTCTACTTCTAGGAAGAGAAGTATTGCAATGTATGTCCAAGGAAAAATCAGATTTTAAATTTATCCTTTTTCATCTGGTCCCCTCCCCTTGGAATAAGTTCATTCCCAGCAATCTTACAGGAGACTTTGCTTCAAACACAGCACCAAGTGCGTACTGAGCAACTTCTAATTAAAAAAACCCTCAAAGATCACTCTTTGATGATATTTACACCAATTTGTCAAGCAAAATGCATGACAGAAGTTGATGAGAGTCTGTTAGGTGACTCTTGTCTCCTGCTGCATCTGAGTCCCTTGCAAGGAAGAGAAGAAGGTCACAACATTTGTGTTTTATGAGGTACCCCCTCATAGCTGTGAGCTGGGGTGATGTGTTGTCCTAGGCTTGAGCAGGATTTATTTCCCTATACTGAGAAAGCTGAGTGAGAATACTCACAGAGAATATAAACTGTGTTTTTTTCTCCCTGATTTTTTTTTGTTAAGTTGTTTTGTTTTGCTTTAGCTGAGCTCCAGTAGTCCAAGGCCACCTCCAAGGCTTCCCATTCCCTGAGCTGAATGGCCACAGGCAGCTCATTATCATGACTTGTGTTGCTGTCTCCAGCATTTTAAAAACTCTTTTTCTGTTTCTCTAGCAATAAGAGTGAAGTCATCTGCACTGCGACTCTTAACCCTTTTAAAAAGAATTTCTGTTAAAATATCCGTCAAGAGCCTCAGCATGGGCTGTACGTGCTCTTGCTGTAAAATAAGCATATCACTGAACTTGATGTGTGCCTGGGGAAAACTGCAGTTGCTGCTCTGTTCCATAGAGTCCCTAGCCAGCATGCTCACATGAAATCCCACCCTGGCTTTATTGCGAGAATGTTAGGAAACAGAATAGAATATTTCAGCTGGAAGGGACTTAAAGCAATTGTCAGTACTTGGAAAGTTGCTTCAATTCTTTCCTTTGCTTTCACCTTCTCTGCTGTCTCTCTCCTTTCTGGCATTTCAACCTGTAAGATTCTTTAGGTTCAGCCTGACACAGACTTGCTGGACAGACTAATGAAGCTGTCCGTGACCTTCAGTGCTGCCCAGAGCAGGACCTCTTTTAAGGTGATGGGATGCTGTTTCCTCTAGTCACCCCTACAGCCCTCCATCCCATTCACAGTACACCCTGCCAGACACATCTTTTGATTTCATCTTTGAATCATTTTAAATATTGCAGGAATTTAAATAATTCATGCTGGTTTATCCTGAATGGCCAAACATCATTTCTGTGTGACTGGAGTAGGACTTTGTGTGTGTGGAACCAGGCTCTGCTGCAAGCAGGCTGCATTGCTGCTGGTCTCTCTTGCTTAGAAGTGGGAACACTGCCCAAACATAGACATCTTCCAAAACCAACCACAGCCATCCCCCATGGCTGCTTTGGCAGTATTGAATTCAGTAGCAATGTGGTCTTTGTGCCTTTTGTATTAAATGGAAGTACTGGGCTGCAGCTTAGACCCGTGGAAACACTGCATCTTCTTTCTCTGAGGTTTACCTATTTCCTTTTGAAGTCTCAGCTTTGAGGTGGTTGATTCATGAGCCGGGAGAGGTTTTTCAGCACTTTAGGAGCATGAATTTAATGTTTGCCATATCCTGAAGATTAGTGTTGTGGCAAGGGTGGCTGAATATTGTGTGGAACTCTTGACCTGTCAACATTTATTAGGTGCAATATTAAAGCAAATGATCATCGATTCATGCTTATTTAATGTGCAGAGCCAAAGTTTGGAATCAAACTTCTGTACCTCTTTAGTTCCACTAAAATAGGTTTTTGGAGTGGAGTAAGGCCATCAGTGTGCTTTAAACTCTCAGAGTGGTTTACAAATGGAGTCCCTTTTCCTTGGTCTGATGTTTGGAAAACATGAGTGAGATGACCTTTTTTTTTTTAAAATTATTTTTGGATTTTTTCTGTTGGTGAGAAGATGCAGGTGGCAGGAGATACAGTTGGAGTTCTGTGCTCACTTTCTCACCAACTTCAACACAAACCAGAGAGGGAGCTTCCTTGACAAGTTAGGGTACAATACATTGCTGGTTGTTTATTAGATGCTTGAAATGAGCATGTATTCGGTAAGGCAGCTGTTAAGAATGACTGACAGTAACAGGCTTGTTTGTCTTTAAAGTGAGAACTTCTATCTTGCTCGTTAATGAGGGGTTTACAATGGTATTTAGGTTTTGTGCATAAATTTCAGGAGAGTTTTGTCTTGCATTCTCGTGAATATGGATAAATTCAATAAACTGAGAGGAGTATTTTGTCAGTTAAAAGCATCTTGGGCACCCTTTAAACTGAGGATGTGTGTGCAAGAGCGCCAGTTCTTTCTTGTCAAAATTTGAAGCCACTCTGTAACATTTCCTGTTTTATTGTCTACAGAACTGTGAGCATCTTGAGTCTGATTGCCATTCTCTGAACTAACATCTTCATCAAATCTTTCTGCAGTTCTACAGTCACAGAGTTCTTGAGTTTCACCGTTTATGCTCTGTGGTTTCTTTTTCAGCTTACTTAAGAATGTACAGTTTCACTGCATTTATCTCTCTATTAATATTTATTTTAAAACTAATTCACCAATCTGTCCAGAGTCCTGTGGCAAGGGATATCCAGTAGCCAGATTTAGAAGTGGAATATGATTTGTTTGGCTGTTCTGTCCTCAATTTTGCCATTGTACTAGAGAGGAATGGCTGTCTTTCACATTGCATTCTGTGTGTGTGGGTTCTTGACTCAGTCATGAAGCTGAGAGAGCAACATATATGGGGTAACTGAAGCAAAGATTAAACTTACGGATATTTTAGAGTTTTTATTTATTTCAGGTAATCAAAGTGTATAGTGAAGATGATACTAGCAGAGCTTTGGAAGTACCAAGTGATATAACAGCCAGGGATGTGTGTCAGCTCTTGATATTGAAGAACCACTATGTTGATGACCACAGCTGGACTCTCTTTGAACAACTTACCCACACAGGTTTAGGTAAGACTAATAATATATAATGATATGATGGTAAATAAAGTGTTTGGTTTCATTTTCATTTGGAAGTACAATTCTAATAGAAAGGCTTGCAAACAAAATGATATGAAGTCTTTCCTTAGCAAGAGAGGAAGGAGTTTAGAAGCCTACTGCTGGAATGTAATATTGAACTGAATCTCAAGTTAGACAATCTTACTTGCTTTTACAGCTCTGTGTTTCAGTGCTGTGTTGTGTATGCATTTGATAGGAAATTATGTTAGAAAAATCTACTAGAAGACAAATGCCAAAGGAATATGGTTATAGTTTTGCATCACTCAAAATTTCCATGTTATTCTTGAACTTTGGCACTGTACTAGAGCTAAAAAAGGTAGTACTTCTGCAACTTCAAGGGCAGTTCCATCTGCTAGTGCAAAGTGTGGCTTGAAAAAGAGGATGTTCTGGATGCCTTCCTGCATTCTAAAATATATAGAAAACTCCATGGAGTTCTTGATTCTCAAAAGAGGCTGCATTGGTACCTGGTAACTTCAGTGCTTTTGATTAAAAAAAAAAAAAAAAGTATGGACCACGAACAAAAATCAAACACCCCCACAAACATTTTCCCTGGCCACTCCCTCCCTCCCTCCCCAGATATTTAAACATGGCGAAAAGCTATTGTTAGAGTCCCTTTCTCTGCATGTACCTAGGGAATCTGGCCTTGTGCATTTGTTGAAAATAAACTTGACTGTGCATCTCTGACTCCATTATGTTTAGCAGCTGTATTTTAAGGATGAACTACAAAAGCTAAAACTATTTTCTGCCCTTTTATACTCCTTTATCCTGTGAAGGCAGACACAAACATTGTTCAAATTTCTTCTCTTGCTTTACAAGATTTCAAAGATATTTGTAACCTTTCGCACTGAATGTATCAGCTGTAAGATGCTTCCAACTCAGAGCGAGGCCAGAGTTAAATCTGGATTGAGGCTGAAAATGACTGCTATAAAAGAAGAGGTAGCAAAATGGCTTTAGAAAACAGTACTATATAAACAGCAGAAGTGTTTTCTCTATTTTATATTGTAGCTGGTGTTCAAGTAGTGTAGTAAGTATTGAAGAAGACACCTTTGAGAAACCATGCCAGAACTATAGTGGCGCTGTTTCTCCAGCTTTCTGTATTTGCACAGTACACTTTTTGACGAGTGTGTTTTCTTCAGTCTGGAGGATTTCTTGGAAGATTTCAATATCAAATAATTAGTGAAATTGATTTTCCTAATATTTTGATAGTCTCAAAATTGCTGAAGACCTTCATTCACCATACAGTCTTATAATTGCTCCAGCTGCTTTCACTGTAGTTCTAGGAAAAGGAGAATGTTTCATTTCAAAAGTGAAATAAATTCCTGGATTATGAGGTTGGCAATTCAACATTGCTGGCCAAGGAAAGGAACAATTTCAGATATCCTCTACATATTTTTCAAGTACTGAACAATAATGGTGTTATTTTTACAATACTGGTTTAGATCTGGTTTTGTTAGAAAGAATTAACATATTCATCTTGTCTTGCATTAAGTGTATTCTTAAGCGCTGGAAGAGTAGCTTGAGCAAATATTTTTCAAATGATGAGTTAGTTTGGGATTGTTTTCTGTTTGTTATTGTTGTATGTTTTACCCATGTAAATTTGGAAAGTCTTTTTCATTTCATAAGTTAAGTGAATTGGTATTGAAAAGAGGTGCTGTGAGAAAATGTGTGTCGGAGTAAACTCCAGGATGATGTGGATTAATAATTCATCCATCAATTAGTGAACATTTTCTTTAAAATCTAACAGCTGTCTGAATACTCCTGAATTAGATACAATTGCATGAATCTTCATGAGCTGAGCACAGTGTTCTACTTTTAATCAAGACAGACATTGATTACATCACTGGATTGTGCCTTCATTGCTGTGTGGAGGTATCTGCTGTGAAGATTTAAAAAGGAAAAAAACCCAACAAAACTCCCACCTAAAGCAAAGCAGAAACCCACGGTCTCTGTATTTCAGTTCTCACAAATATATCTTCGGTGCAGAGCTCTATTGTAGAACACTAAGGATGGTTGTGTCCTCACTGCACCTGGCCACTGCTGCTGCCTTGCCAGCCAGGAAGCTCAGCCTTCCTCCCCACTACCCAAGTTTTGCAGTAATGGGGGTTCTGTTTCAAATAGCTGAAGTTCAGCTGTTCTTGCAGTTCTATAAATCAATATATTTCAGAACTATGTCTTTCTGGTATGTGTTCTTTTTTATCCTAATATATTGAATTCAAATACTTCTTTGAATGGTTTTCACAATGCCTAGGATCACTGAAAGCAGCTGAAGTGTGCCTAAATTTGGGTGATGCCGTGTCATCCCTACCACCAAGTACCTTGGTGCTGGGAGTCCCAACTTCCACTGCAATTCCCCTCCGCAGGGCAGGCTCTGAAAACAGAACTATTGTCCATAACTGCTCTCTTTTGTAAGGGAAGTACTATCTTCATCCGGAAATTTTTCCTTTTCTAGTGAGAAATTTTTGTGCTAAGTGTAAACAGTTCTCTGTTTGCATCTGCAGCTGAACATACGTGCTCTAGGGCTCTTCGTTTTAGGGTAGTGCCTTGGACAGGAACATCATCAGTATCTTTCAGTCACATTTTGATTTTAATCTGCATTCTTTCAGGTAGTCTGTGAAGGCTGGGAAGGCTCATAAAGCACTACCTGTGCAATAGTGCTGAGCATTGTGTTTCTATTTTTTATTTTTTTTTAATTTTTTATTTTTATTAATTTATTTTTTGTTAATTTTTATTTTTTATTTTTTATTTTTTAAGTTTTTTTCCCCACTCGGTGGCTAGAGAAGAGGCTTTTTGAAATGTGTTCTGTCATGTACTCCAATACGAAATCTTTCATGTGCATTAAATACTTTCCATAGTTAAGGAGCATACAACAGCTGTAGACTGTAGCAGGTGCTCCTCATGTTAGAGATAGCAGTAATAAAGAGATAATGGAAAGGCAGGTAGAACCTCTCCAGTCTAGTTGGAAGACAAAAATGTTCTGCCTAAACTGAAGGGCAGATTTTTCATGTCACAATTTAAGGATTTGATTACAGGGCTCTTTTTTGGAGGGCACTCAGTGTTTCAGTTCCTACAAAGAAGTAAGTTTACTCAGTTATAAAATATTTTTTGCTGTGACACTTTAAAAATAAAGAAATATCAGCACCTTTACCCATCCTTTGGGATGATGCACAATGTCATATTTTTCAACCAAGAAGTAAGTCTTGAGGAAATGGTGTTTTCTTAAATGTCACAATGCCAAGCATTTAAGAGTTTTAAATGTCATCTCAGAGGAGCACTTTCTCTCTATAAAACTGAAAGGAAAAAAATGCTGTTTTTAACTAAGAGCTTCAGTTCTTCAGTGTCTCTTTGCCCTTGCATCTGAAGAATGTGTTTTGGAGTAGAACAACCTGTACAGAGTTTTAAAACGCTTGCTTTCCTTTCACTATTTTTGGGTATTTTTGTTTTCTGAATTTCTTCATAGTTTTATTCGCTTCATTTAATCTGGTTACAAAATGGGATTTTCATATAGCATCCTTAATCTTTGTCTTTTTGGACTAAAGAATTGGTTAAATTCAGTGAAGAATGAGTTAAATTCAATGGAGGTTTAACTTTGCTCCACTTTATCTGTAGATCATGAGAGTTCTTTATCTTCTGCTAGTCATGAGCTTGATATTTCCTTTTGCATTTTCTTTTAAATTTTTTTGGTTTTCTTATAGGAAGAGCTATAGAAGACCATGAATTAGTGATGGAAGTCCAGTCAAACTGGGTAATGGAAGAGGAAACCAAACTGTATTTTAGAAAAAATTATGCAAAGTATGAGTTTTTTAAAAATCCACTGGTAAGTCCTAACATTATATCTGTGAAGTGGTGCAGTTACTGTTCCTAAAAAAAAGTCTTTTTGCTGCACACAGATAGTCAGAGTTTAAATTTTTAATTGTAACAGGAGTCAAAAGGAGTAATCGAGAGGGAATATGTGAAATACAGGAATGTGTTGTGGTGCATGTGATTATTGGCTGGTCCCTTTCTTACAGTTGTAAAACGTCCATGTTCATTTTTTATTTTTGGAGGTGAGGGGAGCAGCAATGGGTTTAATTGTATGGAAATTTTCACACAGATGTAAAACAAAATTAAATTTTTGCAACTCAGTGAGCTTTTCATCAAGTGACAACATATAAAATGAAGCAGTGTGAGGGGGGGCACCTGTAGCAAAGATGATTTTATTGTTGAAGTGAAAATTGAATGTTCTGGCCCAGCACTGCCCAATTGCAGCTTCTCCCAGCTGTAGCTAAATGACAGCTGACACAAAAGGCCGTGAGCAGCCATAACCTATTAGGGGTAAGTGAAAGTGAAGCCAAAGTTAGTGTACATAAGGAATGGAAAGAGAGCAGAGATACCTTGTAACTCAGGGATGTTGCCAAAGGTTAATGCTGCTCATTCAGACCTTGCCTGATGGCAAAGGCCATGGAAGCAGTCTTGGCTCAGTGGAAGGAACTTGCCATCTGATTGCTCCATGGTGTATTTGGACAACTCCTAATGCTGTCTCTTATAAAGCCAGCTTGTTTCGGATGTAAAAGGGAGAAATAGCAAAATTGTGTGAGGCTTAAAAGGTAAAAAGTGAAAGGGAACTCAGCTTATCTATCTGTGAAAAGGTTAAAAAGGTAAATATAAAGATAACAAAACATATAAGAGTTTTGGGAATTTTTTTGTTTGATTGACCCATGTGTCTCTGGACAAATTTGTCCCAGATATGGAGATATCACTATGCCAGTGAAAAATTTTTCAGCTTGAGATGGTCTGCAGTTAGTAAAGAGGCTTTCACAGAATCACAGAATGGGTCAACCTACCTGCTCAAGCAGAGTCTTCCAAGAGCACATGGCACAGGATTGCATCCAGAGGGTTCTCGAATATCTCCATTGAAAGAGATTCCACAACCTTTCTTGGCAATCTGTTCCAGTGTGTGATCACCCACGTAGTAAAGAAGTTCTTCCTCATATTCAGGTGGGACTTTCTATGCATCAGTTTCTGTCTGTTACCTCCAAAAATTAAGTTTATGTACTGTATAGCCAGTGAGTGGAACTGGCTGTGGAGCATGGCACGGCAGCAGGTACACCAGCTTCAGCAGCTATAGCTAAGCAGAGTTCTTCTGGGTGTTCTGGTCCCAGCTGTAGCAAGTTAATAATGAGTTAATGTAAATTAACCCTAACAGCAGTTCAATTTCATTAAAAATGGAAATTGCTGGACATTGGGTAGTCAAAGGAATATTAACTTCAAATTTGCCCAGGCCTTGAGAAAACATTATTTGTGATGGTCAAACCCTTGTCTGGTTCATATCTGCATGACTGTATTGAACACCCCAGCTGCATGTCTGTCCCATGAATTATCCCTTGAGCTTTCATTGATAATGAAACTGGTATTTTAACCATAGACTTTTAACCCCATCATGTTGATGTAGTCAGAATTTTGTGGTTAATTTCTATAATACATAAAATAGAAGATTAAAAAAATACCTGAGACAACTTTTTCTGTGTTAGTGGAACTTATTCCTACATATTTTAGTGGGTTTCTAGTGTAATGAAAACAACAGGAAACAGTACACTTTTCAGTGTGTTGGTGTATGGTCTCCTCACTTTGTAGCATATTGAATCCCCAGGCAAGTCTTGTATGTCAACAGCAATAGAAATGACTGCTAGAAAAACAATACTAAGGGCCAAATATTGCAATGTGATTAGCATTGGTGTCTGAAACCCTCTTCCAGAGACTACTGATGTTTTTTCAAAATGCTGTGTTTTTCAGCAAATAATATATAGCATGTGCCAAATTTTGGGATGATGTTAAGGTAAGCCTAAACTACTGGATCGGAGAATCTTCAGTGTCTTGCAGTGCACTGAGAACCTAAATTGCATATACAAAAGAGAAAGTTTTGTATTTATTTCTCCAGAACTTTGATACAAGTTCTTGTTGTTACAGAGCTTTTTTCCAGATCATATGATATCTTTTCCAAGTGAGACCAGTGCAGCTCTAAGCCACTCTGGGATATTACAGGTATGTAATCCTTGAATGAAGATGAACCAGCACAACTCAGAATTTCCCATTATCTGTGTTGTGTGAGCATAGTTCCTTATTGCTGTTGGATCTGTTGCTAGGTTTTAAATAACTTAAGACAGGGTTAATGACTTCTTTCCTCAAGAGATATGAAGCTATATGTCCCTTCCAAGCAGCTATCATATGTCCACACTTGGAAACTTGGACATCCTTTAAGAATCAAGAAGCACAAAACCAGAGAAAATACAGTGAAAACATTAAATATCTTTATTGGGTATTTCAGGTGAAAGACCCTTTTTCCATAAATGGGTGGAGTGCTGAACAAACTTAGCAACAGGCTGTGGTAGAATACCAAAGAACTGGTGATGTGACACAAATGGATATGAAAAAGAGTTAAATGGTTAAACTTAACAAGTAGAAAATTTAGACTGACTAGTATGATTTGTTAGCTTGAAGGCTACTGTAGCTGTCAAAAAAAATTATGGTAGGTCACTCAGAGTTAGTCATCTTTTGAGCAGACACAAGATTCTAATTTACAGTGGGAATAATGAAATGATAATACAGAATGACCATATCAGGGATCATCGTCTTACTTTCAAAGAGGGAAAAAATGAGTAATAAAGGTGGAAACATACACATCACTCTTGTTTGCTTGTCATTAGAAAAATTAAATAATAGAAGAAGAACTTCCACTAGTCTTAAGACAGCAACCCTATGCATGAGTTTTGGGGATAAAGAATGATTGGAAAGGCAATATAATAACACAGGATATTTAGGGCAGAAGCAAAAGAAACAGAAATTGCAATTTTTAAAAGATCTATACGATAAAGTCTACCTTAGTATCTACCAGTAAATGAAAACCATTTTAAGTAACTAATTCTCAAAGCATTTCTTCGTATTAAATAGTTGCATCCTTATAAAAGTGGATGTTAATCAAGATGTTAAGATTATCCCAAATATAGTAAAAAATTTGCAAATTAAATTTGATACACACTAGATTCTGTAAGTAATTTTTACAAACCTAGATTAAATTTTTATGACTTCAAAAGTGCTGTAAATCTAATGAAAATTGTTTCCCTTTTGCCACCTGCATAACACAGATTTTGCAGTCTAGCATAAACATTTAATTTAGAAAATTCTGTCCCCTATGTTAATAGAACTTTATATTTTTTGCTCACAAATGTAATTCCGTGGTTAAAAAAAATGAGGACTTCTATAAGCGAACTATTTGCCATATATTCTTGTGCAGAACTTCTTTAAACCCGTATTCTGAGATCTAGAATATGTTCAAAGTTGATAGGTAAGATTAGGAATCATTCTAAATATATCTAGTTACTTGCCATTTTGGTAGCTTGAAAAACATGTTTTAAACTTTCCTCTGTTTCTATTCTGTTTTGCATTGTATGTTTAATTATATTTCATCAAATAAAACTTAATAGGCACAAAGTAGAGAATACCTTGATGGATTGTGCAGCCATTGTGCACATTTCAGCAGAAACTGTTGGGTAAATTGTTTACAGTGAGTCACTATTTCCTTGGAAACTTTCATTAAGACAAGTTAATGGGCTGCATTATTATTTGTGATGTGCTTGGTTAAGTATCAAAAGAAACGTTAGTTTGACAATTCAGTGCTTACAAGTGATTAAAAAATCACTTCTGATACTTTTGCATTCTTTTCTGGATTGAGCTGTAAGCAAGTAAAATGTTTTCAAGGTCTGTTTTTCTTAACTCTCATTGAAAGTGGAAGACTGAGTATTTTGGCAGATGATTTTGAATCAGGAAATCTTTGTAGAAAAGAGTCATGAAAACAAAAGAGAAGTTAATCTGTTTCCTATCCATTTAGCATGTGCTAAGTAAAAGTACCAGGTCTGGGATATACTGAATGTCTGCATATATCAAAGAGAGAGGTTTAATTGCTGCCATGAAGATCTTCAGCCTACAAAAGAGGTGTGTCACTGTATTGGTCAGGGTATAGCTGCTCTGAGGCACAACACTCTATGTATGTCTTAGTGGTAGGCAGTCTGGGTTATTTGGAACTTGCTTAAGGCTATTTTTGCAAGTTGGATGTTTTAAAATGTGTCCAAAATGAACGTAGTATGGAGATTTTAAGATCATTATTAAGATCCAGGCTTTCATTTCTTTAATCTCTCTGCTGTAGCAAGTCCTTCTTTCCCTAACCAGTTTCTCACCTGACTGCCGTTCCAGGCTTCAGGCTGAAACAAACCTGAAATGAATTTCAGTCTCTTGTCAATCTCCTGGATATTGTTTTACTCTCTCCATTGCCTTACTCTGTCTTCCACTCTAGGTTTTGTTGGCCTCCCACTCTAGACCTCTCGTGTGGACTGAAGTCTATAGGAGACGATATTGAGATTCAGAATCAATTCTTTACTAGAATTACTTGGGGCCCCCAAAATTTCTCAGCAGGTTCAGGGTAAAAATCCAGCTCATTCCCAGTAGTATTGGTCTGGACCATGGTTAGCTGTCATCACATCTTTGAAGAAATCGGTCATCAAATTCAACATGATTCACAGCCTTAGATGGCTTCTTTAACTCCCCAAAACACTGCATAAATGCTTAAGAAGCATCCACCTTAGCAGATATTTTTGTTTCTGCCGCTGCAGCCATTCTTTAATTGAAAATGTTGATGTAGACAAATAAGTTTTATAGTTAGGAGTGCCAGTGACATCTAGGATTTCTGCATTTTTCACTATCATTATATTAATGTGAGACAGTGCAATGTTTTTCCCATTCTGTTGTTTTTTCACTTTCTGATTGATTTGATATTTTGTTTATTTCTTTAGGGGTTGTTTTTTTTTTTTTTTGCAACAAAATTATTTTACTTGCTTTGTTTCATGTTCAGATTGGTTTTAAATTAGTTGGTTTACAGCTAATCAAAGGGTAATCAAGTCCTTAGGGGTGTCTATATCAGTATCTGAAAGACGTGGTGGCATTTGACACCACTCTAGTTATCAGGGTATATATTTCACTGTGAGGAACAGGATGCAAGTTTATTTGTGCATATTGTGTGACCAGTAGTCCCTATCTGCAGCATACTATCATTTAGGTCTCCCCTCTTCTTCCAGTATTAAGAATTTTTCTTTTTTTTATCTTCATGAACAGGGATCTGTTCCCTCCTATAACAAACTTGTATGTACCTCCATTAAAAAAAAACCCAACAAAACAACAGAGCAACAAAAAACCCCCAACAAAAAACAACCTGAAACAAAAAACAACCCAAGGAAATTTTCTTTTCGACTATCATTCATTTTTGGCATTTATTACAGACATTCAGTTCTCACTCTGAAATATTTTTACTGCTCATCCTTCTGACAGTTAAGGGTTTTTACTACAGCTTGTTCATGTTCTATTTTTTCACACAGTCCTCAGCTGTCTTAGAAAGGAAAAGATGGATTTAAGATTGCCTTTTTCCTAGCATTACTGCTACTTTATTTTAATTGATAGCATGGGTACAACAGTGGCTGTTGAAGCTTAGCATTGTATTGCTCCTCCACTTTGGTCTGCTGAGTAAGAGAAGTGTTTTTCATGACAGAATTTCTGGTTTGAAGCTATTATGGCAGAAATCCTAGGGAAGACACTTGTGCAGGCAGGAAGCCAACCACTCCTTTTAGTTTCAGCAGAGACATTAAAGCCTAAAAAGATGCTCTTTTGTTTTTGCATACATTGACTTGTTTAGACTTTCCTAAGGCTTTCATTTGACTTTGTTTATGAATTTTATACTTTTTCAGTTCAGCCTGTATATTTCCCACCAGTGAACCTGTTAGTATGTGGCAAAAGGGAAGATTAACAGCCAGAACACATTTCAAGACCTACCCGTCTGCTTCAGTGTGGCTAAAATAGCTTAAACTGCATTTGCACACAGCTGTGTGCCAGCAGCACATGTAGATAGATGTACCTAGGCTTACTGTAATTGAACTGTCCGGGTGAATAGCAGTGAAGCTGCTCATAATGCAGTCCTGGTGGTGGACTGGGGCACTCCTCTGGCCAGTGGAGCCCTGCTTGTGTTACTGCATTCACACCAGCTCAGGTTGGTCTGTAGCTGGTACAGTCATGCATCTCACTGCAAGGCAGGAAAAAAATGAAAGTCAAAGAAACCTTGTACATCTTGGTTGGACTGTATTATTTAGTGGCCAGAGAACTTGGTATGCTTCCAAAATCATGTTCACTTTTTCATTCTGCTGGAGCCCAGTACTGACCAGTCCATCTCTTGCCTTGTAATCAGTTTTTTCACTCCTCAAATAAGATTTTCTGGAATAATAAGTGGGTAGGAGGAAAATTCAGCGATGAAAACTACAGATATCGACCAGAAAATCCTTTGTGCCATACCTCTATATAAGCCTTGACAGAGTTTATGATACCATAGACCAGTCCTGGGGCAAGGTTTCTTGAAGACCTCAGTGATAACAGATTCTGTGGCATGTATGGAAATAGAAGAATTCTGTATTAGTATGTTTAGAGTTATAGTTCTGAGTAGTGTTACTGGAAGAAGAGTGATAAAGTTGAATGCATGGAATTACAGTAAAGTTAACATGACTGCTCGCTTCTGGTGGGTACTTTTGCAAACTGAGTAGAACTGTCTAAGCCTCAGCAAGATAAGAGCTGTGTTGCACTCTGACAATGTCTGATGAAATGGCTGAAGAGAAGTCACTGAATATCCTGAGTAGAGGCAGGAGCTGTCTTGGGGACTGGCCCAGTCTCTCTGGTTTTGGCTCAACTAAGGCTCCTCCTTAAGCACCTTTCAGGTGCAGAGACCTTTATTCACTCCTTTTGAAAATGCTAATGTCTGCCTGACCTGCATGGTTTTGTAATTCAGAGTTATGGTTTACTGATTTAATTTTAACTCAGGTCAGTTGATTTCTCTGGTTTTTAATGTGGTGGGTGAGGGGAGGGACATAATTTTTTTCTTCTGTTGTTAGCACTGATTAGCAGTTTTATATAGATAGGGTCTGAAGCATGGGATCAGTACTTCTTACACTGGTTTAGTTGCAGAAGTTCACATATTGCAGAAGTAATGCTCTCATTTCAAACCATATGGTTCCATATAAATATGTAACTTGCTTAGCATACCTTGGAGTTGTGTAACATTCTTACATGCCTTAAATGAAAGGTACTGTTAATGGGATTAGATGCAATCACAACTGAATCATTGTGGTGTGATAGTGTATTTAGGAGTTATTCCCCTTAGCCCTGTCTATGTTAATGAAACACAAAGCTGGTTTTAGAGGAAAAGAGAAATGAATGTCTGATAATTTCTTTCAGATGTTCCTTAGCTCCAGCACATATCCTGAGATTCATGGTTATTTGCATGCAAAGGAGCAGGGGAAAAAATCATGGAAAAAATTGTACTTTCTTTTGAGAAGATCTGGCCTTTATTTTTCCACTAAAGGTACATCTAAGGTAAGGGAGGAAAAAAAGAGAGAGCAAGAACTGTGAAGTCAGAGCAAATATGTATGTATTTAACATTTGTTGTAATAATAACCAAAATTTATAATCAAGTAATTAAACTTATAGTGATAAAAATGAAAAAATAAATCTAGTTATTATAGATAAAATCTAGAGTGATATGGAGATATGAAACTGGCAAGGTGTTGTCTTTGAAACTGCAGTTTCTTTTTGGCTGATAAATTTGCTTCATTCTGGTAGATATTTCTCAGAATACCCTGTTAAAATGTATTTTCAAATACTAGTTAAATTTATGAAGTATAAGTAGATGTTTTGAAAAGTGGATATAGTAATTAATTATATAAAGTAAGAATTTTTACAGGAGGACTTTGGGAATTCTCAAAATTTGTCACTGGAGAGTTTTTCATTTTGCCAGTTCAAATTTTTGATGTTGTTTGTTTAAGCCTTATCATATCAAACATTGGAGTTGAGAAACCTTTTACATAAACTACTCAAACCAATGTTTATTCATGTTTTGGATTTTCTGTAATTACTTTCCAAACTTTTCATTGAGCTGGTTTGTAGCCTTTAGGAAATTTCTTTTGTTTGCTTCCTTGACATAATTAACCTTAGCTAGTAGAGATAATGGTTAGAAATGGTACAGGGAAATAATTATAACAGTATGTTTTTTTTCAGTTTATGAAAATTTATTTTGTTTTGATGTTTGAAATGCATACTGCTCTCAAAACTTGCCTCCTACTCTAATTTTACTATTGCTTGAATCTAGTGGAAGTTTTCTCAGAAATTATATAGCTTGTAGTCTGGGTATTTTCCCCCTCTGGAAGAATAAACTCTAACTGATTTGATTTTTTTTTCCTTTGCATTGTGAAATGAATATTGAGTTGCCTCTGTTTAGATTTCATGATGTCATGGTTAAAACTACAGTTTGTAAGACTGTGTTTTGGAACAGGATAACTACTGTACTCTTCCAAGTTTCTGATCTGGAGAGGCTAGCTAAAAGTAGTCTAACTGTATTACATTACTTTTCTTTTTAGGAGCCAAGGCATCTGCAGTTTTTCTGTGAATTCAGCAATAGTGATATGTACATGTCTTTAACAGGCAAAAAGATTTCTGGAGCACCAACAAACTATGGATTCTGCTTTAAGGTACAAGCTTATTATTCTGATACATATTAAAGCAAGCCAGAATCTTTAGGTAAGCTTAAATTTCTTTAAGGCTTTGAAAGCAATACTCAGCTGTCTATTATAAAATAGGAGAATTAGTGGCTTTTATTTCAACAGGTTTTATCTTCAAGATATGCTTTAATGCTAAAAAAATGTGCTGTGGCCTTCTAGCCTAACAAATCAGGAGGAAGCAGAGACCTGAAACAGCTCTGTGCAGATGATGAACAAAGTAGGACCTGTTGGATGACAGCAATTAGGTTACTTAAGGTAATTTTTCTATGTGGAGTTAACTTCTTGCTTAAGTGTGCTATGTGACATTTTGATTCTGTGAGTAGAGAGGTAACATCATTTTAGGTTCCCATGCAATAGCAGTATCAATTTTGTATTTTGAAAGCTTTTTTTTTTTTCATCCCAACGAGAAGAGAGGGATCAAATTCTGGAATCATTGTAAGGGCTGGAATGATGCCTCGGTCCTGAAAATATTTAACATTAAGTATAAGCTTCTGTGTAACCTTGTTGAATTCAGTGAGGTTGCTGAATAATGTTGAACAAAGCAACAAGAATACACAAGAAGGGAACTTTTAATGTTTTTAAAATGTGACTGTTTGTGACAAAATAGGAACAGGCCAGTTGGTACATTAAATGAGTAGTATTTAATGCAAAGTGTACATTTATAAAGGCAGCAGCAACTATGATGATGTACGTTTCCTTAGCCTAACAGCTTTTGTCCCTGGTTTTTAATGGTAAAGAAAAGCATATGCTATCTTTTTCATCTGGGAAAAAAACCTTACTTGGCTTAGGTTTATAATTTAAAATGCTAACCATGTTATTTTCTGGTTTTAGTATGGGATGCAGCTGTATCAGAATTACATGCAACCATATCAAGGTAGAAGTGGCTGCAGACCTTTGAATATAACACCTATGGTATGTCCCACAGTAGCTCCATTAATAAATACATGTTTCTGCCATTGTGCTCTTTTCAAGTAACTTGTGTCAGTTACCCTACTGACCTGCTCCTTCAAAACCTTGCATGTGCCAACGCTTGCCGAAATATTTAGGGCTGCCAGGGTTGACTAGAGAGCTAATTAGTTAATTTCCTTACTTAGAACAAAGGAGATAAAAGGCTTTTCCCTTTGCAAAATCTTCTGTATTTTCGGAGTTCATTGGCTGATTGTTGTTGAATGGAAAGAAGATTTTGAAAACAAAGCAGCAGAACCATAAATGCATCAAAAGAGAAGCAAAGTGTTCAAGGTTGCACATGCTGATGAGTAAGAATATTATAACAAATCCTTTTCGGTATGCTTCCTCTTTTAATTTAAATAAAAAAATTAAAAATTAAGTACTTGAGATGAATTTCAGCTGGTGCAATACTGACTGGACTTCAGAGGAAAACCATAATTTGGTAGATGGTCTGCCTTGTTTTGGAGAGAAAACAGCCTATGCTAGATATTGTATCTGTCTTCTCAGTCGGGTAGTTAGGATTGGATGAGGTTGTCCATTTCTTAATACCTTATGTTAGCCCAGCTCTTTATGAGTAATTTAATTTCAGACTTTTTCATGGATGATTTGTATCCGTTTTGTGATTTTTGTTGGCTAAATTGGATAAAAATTACTTGTTGCCGAGATCTGTGATAATGATGTTATGGTGATTTTTTTTTAGCTTTTATTATAGTTCTTGCTAATAAAATGCTTAAGAAATGCATTTGCTATAACAGGTATTCACAAAAGTAGTTTTCAGTGACCTTGCTAATAAGCATGGCTTATTAAGCATGTGCTTGGTACGCTGCCCATGTCTTAGTTTGTGTTATGTGAAGCTACTTCAATAGCCAGCTGCTGCACTTACGATGGATCAGGGAGCCGTTACTGATTCTCTTCTCTTTCACTGTTGTGTGCATTTTAGCTCCCGTAGCTTCTAACAGGCAGAATCTATACCCACTGCTAACAAAAGCACTGTTTTCTACTTGTATATAATTCATGAATTAAACAGTAAATTGAATAATCTGGGGATTAAGTGCACACACTAATGAACATACTTCATAAGGAAGCCACTTCCACATTTCACATTCCTTAATTTCTCAGTTATGTCAGCTACAAAGAGTTCTAGAGGCAAAGATTTTCTCTTAATTTTCCCTTGGTTTTTTTACTTTTGCTAAGTTTTGTACAGGTTTACAGTTACTCAGATAGAACTTAGTGTACAGTGTCAAGAATTACAGTGAGCTACAGAATTGCTCTCTTCCATTTCTACTTATATTCATATTTGTAACCAAGCGAAAAAAACCCAACAAACAAACAAACACCAGAACTGCTCTGGTTTTGGACTGGGAGGCTTTGCTAACCCTATAGAAATCTGGGCCTCTTGTGTCCAGATGTTGCTTTAACTTACAGAGTGCTAGAATGCTCTTTTGTTTATTAGATATTCCAGTGCCTGCCAGCATTTGAGCCATCACAATTCTTATAAAACCTGATTTTGTAAACCTTGATTTCTGAGAAACATTTTGGGGATTTTTAGGACTGTTTTGTCAAACCTCAATGTTCTTATTCAGTTGTTACAAATTTGATCTTCACTGAGAGAAAAAAACACAAGAATTTTTTTGTAACAGATGCTGCAGTTATTGAGTCTGTGATTAGAGTTAGAAGGGATGTATTAAAATAGAAGTTATACTCCATAGAAATTGCTGTTTTCAATGCTTAAATATGGTAAACTGAATGAAATTTGTATAGAAAACATATAAATCTGACATATTTCTAAGAAATATTTTGAATATTTTTTAATTTGATCATTATGTAGAATATTTTTGTATTTTACCTTTTTTCCCCTGTTACTTGGACATCTTAATAACAGTTTCCTGACTTGTTTTGACATGGAAAGGGCTAGTTATAGTTAAAAATAAAAATACAGTTTATGGTAAAATGATGTATTTGTCATCCATTGCAGTAATGCAAAAAGATGGTCTGTCCTGCCAGACTGTAAAATTGAGCTTTGCAGCAGCATACTGGAATTACAGATGCTCCCTAGGGTAGAATTTGGCTCTGATGGGAAACACTGCCAATACTTGAAATATCACTTAAAAAACATAATGTTTTCTCAGAAGCTCACTTCTAAATGATGAATCTTGTAAAAAGTGAGCAGACTAAATTTATTTTTCTTTGTTGCAGAGAAGCATTTCAGAAAATTCTTTAGTAGCAATGGATTTCTCAGGACACAGAAGCAGAATTATAGAAAATCCAACAGAAGCCCTTTCAGTTGCAGTTGAAGAAGGATTAGCATGGCGGGTATAAACACCTTTGATTTATCAAAATAGTATTTGCTGGTTTGGTGGTGGCTTTTTTTTTTTTTTCTTCTTCTTGTTTGGTATGGTTTGGTTGGGTTTATTTATTTATTAATTTATTTATTTATGTTGTTGTTGTTGTTTTTTTTTTAACACAAGAGCTTTGAAGTAATGTTTTTGCTTCTCTCTCATACAGAGGAGAGGGTGTCTCCGACTCAGCTCGCATGGTAGTCCTATTGCCATGGCTAACATGGGTATGTGTGAGTTAATTCCTTGCCAGAGAAATGCAATAACTGGTTCTTTCAATGAAGGGAAAATGTTTTTTCACTGATCTTTATTTCTGCAGCTATACACAGATCTCAGTCATGGTTTCATCATAAAATCTCTAGAGAAGAGGCTCAGAGACTTATTTTGCAGCATGGGCTTGTAGATGGGTAAGTTAATTCTTTACATAGCTTCTCAGAGACATGTTCCTAGCCAACAAGTCCTATTTTCATGTGCCTCTTACTGGGGGGAGGTGGAGGAAGTAGTTTGCACTTACCTAATAGGAATAAAAATTCTTCTATATAGGGCTGTGTGGGGATCAGTTGGTTCCTATTTTATATCATTTGGAAACAATGAAGTGGTGATCTAAGACTTGATTCTGTCACTGATGGATTACTTATGTCTGTTCAGAGCCAAGCACTAGAGCTGTGTCTTTGCACAGGATTCTCTGGGAGCTGTCAGCCTTGGCACCACTGTCATTTGTATCTCTATTAGCGATGAAAGAGTGAAAGAAAGCCTGAAAACATTATTCTAAGATGAACTGTGCTGGGACAGACACTAAAAAAAAGTATGCTTTTTTTTCATGAATTGACTAAAAATTGTGTCATCCTTTAATAGTAAACAATAAATGTTAGGATAAAACTTTAATTTTTAAAATATTTAATTTAAATATTAATTGACAAATTGCAAAGCAAGCAGGCATTTTATGTTCAAATCGTTCTGCTTTTCATTCCTGCATCTTTATTCTTAGTCTTGTATTAAATGTAAATTTGGGCCTTCTTCATTCAATGAGTAATTGCATTAAAATCTCAGTTTGTTTGAGTCTGTTTCCAGTTAGGTACCTGGAACATCAGATTGCTGGTTAAATTCCTTCAGAATTCCTTTAGATTAAGCATGTTGTAGTACTGTTTTCTACATCTACAGAAAGACCTCCAGTTTAAAAAAAGTAAAGGGGAGGAAAGGGAGACAAACCCAGTCATGATCAGCAAAGGGATGGTTAATTGGACTTCCACTTTTGTATTTTTAATTTTTTTTTAAATTTCTGGGGTCTTGTTTTTAAGCCTAGCTTATCATCTTGAAGTTGATTCTGTGCTCTGCATTTATTTTTTGCATTTGTTAGAAGAGTGGAACAGAACATGGGGATGAATCCAACATATATTTCTGAGCAGGATGTCATTCTAGGCCTGATGCATCTTCCAGTATATTTCTTACACACACACTGAAGTGAGAAAGTGAATACTAGCATTGGTTTAGTACAGTGTTGTTTATGTTTTATTCTTGGTGCCATTCATAGCTGTGCAGTGGGATTTTGAGGATGATGATACTTTTGTGTGGACTGCCTAGAATTAATTCAACACTGGTAGTAGGAATGCTCATATGCCATCAGATACATATTCAGGAGTTACAGTGAGGTAATGAACACATGACATCATGTGACATCATTTTGATGAACTAAAAGCATGAATTATTCTGGTTAATTCTATATTAACCAGAAATGCAGCCATTTTTAATGGGAAAAATAAGACTTTAGTTTCATGGAGTGAGGGCAGAGAAAATAATCCATATTGAGCCTTTTAAGGTGATCCGGAGCAAGGAGTTCTCAGGCATATATGACAAGGGAGTAGGACCTCTGTAATATTGTATGTACCAACAAATACGTTGTTCATTATGGCTTTTAGAAGGCAAGGAGGCAATTATATAAACTAACTGCAGTAGTTATTGTATTTGGATAACTCAATAACAATTAGGGACAGCAACAATCTTGAGGCATGCCATGAAGGAAGAAAGTTTTTGGATCTGGTGTTAAACCACCTTTCTTTAAAAAGTTCACTTGGTAATATTGTTGATTTTGTATTTTACCCCCTAAAGTATGTTTGAAGACTTTTCAGTGATAAATGGTTGACGGGATTACAAACTCATCAGCATCTGGTTGATGAACGGGATAAGAGCATTACCAAAAGGCCCATGGAAAGGTCCAACTTGTCATTCAGAGTAGTTCATGAGGGAGAAGTTGACTGGAGTAATCCAGCATGTCTAAAAAGCTCTTTCCAGCCAATATTTCTGAGATGCTGTGATTTACAACCCTTTTTTAATAATAAAGTTTTTAAAGGTTCTTTGACAACTAAAGTAGGTCTATTGTGATTATGTTAGAAAATAATAAAGATCTTTTTATCTGAAGAAGAAGAAATATTTCTTATATTTGTGATAAAACAAGGAAAGAAGTAAGAAAATGTACTTTAAAAGAACTGATGAATGGGAACTTAAATCCCAATCAAAATGATTACATTGTGTATAATTTAATGTGGATCCTAGTAATTGGGTGTAGAGACCCCATTTTGGGTATCTGCAGAGTGGATTCCTGCAGTGTAATTTTTCTAAATAAAATGAAGTGCCAGTCATTAATGACAAACACATAAGTTGTAGAAGTTAGTACGCAGGGTGTGTGGTGCGGGCTGTGAGCTGTCTCGTTCGTGTCCCGGGCAGGGTGAGCCCGCTAGGTGGTGGGAGCGAGCCGCTCTGAGCGGATCCCGCTCTGCCGGCGCCTGTCCCTGTCCCTGTCCTTGTCCCTGCCGAGCGCTGAGCCGGCAGCTACCCCGCCTTAGTAACAGGGCTCTGAAGTATGAAAATCCACTGCAAACCTTTGGCTTGCTACTTTTTTTTTTCTCCATTGAAATTCTTTTTCTTTATGTAGTAGCTGGGCTCTCATTTCTGTGTGCAGTGGGGCAAACAGTTATGAGTAGGTGGTCACTAATGCTCGCTTGATTGGAAGCTGCAAGTCCATTTTGCCCATTTCTTTTCTGTCCTGAAAGAAGAGCATGCTTGCCAGTGGCTGTCCCTCCATTTCCCTTCTTTGGTACATTGGTCAGCTGTATCTATTCCAGACCTGTACAGTACAAGCAGTTCAGACTCTCTCCACTCCAAAGCTATCTATCAGGTTCTTCCCTGTCCTCCAAACTGTTCTCTGCCAATACTCCAAACCAGGTGATTCGGTGAAAACTGTCTCATGTTGGTAATCATCCTTTGCCTGGACCAAATTATTCTGCCAGGACTATGGCAAAGTTATGTTTGTCCATGTTCTGGCTGGAATAAGTTAGCAGTGAATTAGTTGCGTTGGCCCTTTTGGCCATTCAGAGTGTCATCATTTGAATAATGATTCAATAAAGCAAGCAGAGTGTAGCTCTGTCTTGTTGGAAATTTTGCTGCTGTGCAGAAATGAGAGTGCATTTATGAGGACTGGCTAGATGTGAAAAACATTCTGTTGTGCCTTGCATTACCTTTTCTGTAAAATTCCTGTTTAACCTTTTGAATTTTCCTTATAATTCTTGTGATTTAGAAAATTCAGGTTTTCTCTAGTCAGAGTACAAAGAAAAATTTTCAAAGCACAAACTTTGAGGGTGCTTTTCTGTCTGTAGAAACGTATTGTAATTCTATGCAGTGTAAAAACTAACGCCTACAGTGTCATTTATTCTGAGAATGCATGTTTTTCACATAATAGACAAGGTGAAGAAGAATTTCAGAGAAAGTATTCCCAGTGACACATTTGCAGAGAAATACTGATTAAAAGCCTAACTTACATAAATGATATTATTGATGCTTTTCACTAATACTTGCTGTAATGAATTTAGAACAGTTTTAACTGGATGTTTATAAAAGTATTTCAAATTATCTTACTTTGAAATTTTTCATCTCTTCTAGGGTATTCCTCGTACGCGATAGCCAAAGTAACCCCAAAACATTTGTGTTGTCACTGAGTCATGGATTAAAAATAAAACATTTTCAAATTGTACCAGTAAGTAAGTTTTTTCAGTTTATATATGGAGTTGTAAAACTGAACAATTGAATAACTGTGCTAGAGTATTGATGGATTTTTTTTCTTTTGCTGTTTTATGGAAGATGTAAACATCATGCCTGTATCACTAAATATAATTAGTATTCTTTATTAGAGTTGAATGTTTTTGAGCTTTGCTGTTTGATTTACTCTAAAGCTTGGACTAGTATTTTGAAATCCTGAAATAATCTTGAAAAACTAAACAAATCTATTTCAACTGGAATAGAAGCAACTCTGATGGCATGAAAATTATGTATTAATAGAGTTCATGTTTCCTTTTACTTTTCAGTATGTACACAATTTCTTAAGTCTTCTCTTTTGGACTGCCTCCATCGTGTGTCCGTATCTCACTGAGTCTTCTGTTCAGGATAGTTTCAATATTTGTAGTCAAATACATTTTGTAGACCTCTCTTGTCGTTGTTGCGGTATATTCATGTACAGGTCTTCAGGGGAGCAAAGAAAAAATCATTATTTAGTCCAGCTGCTTTATAGGTAAGCTGAAAGTTACTAAGCTGAAATCATATTTCTGTTAGTTTTCATTGAATATACTGTCCAATTATCCTGCCAGAATGGTTAGCCATCCCCATTGCTTCCACTCTCTCGCGAGGTGGTTTGTGTGGGTTTCTTTACATGCTACTTCTCATGAGGTGAGAAATACTTGGGCATTTTATGTTCTGGTCACAGATACTTGACATAACTGAGCAGACCCAGAACTTTTTTATCTCTCTTTACAAGAACCTTTCTTCCAGACCACATAATACTCTAGCCTCCATGTATCTTCCTGCTGAAGTTTCTAGCAGATTCTGCTGTTTCTCAGTAGAAATTAGTCAAGTAGCACTATTTTTTTTTTTTTTTTGGTCTTTGCTCTGTTGATTCTCTCTGATCATTCACCAAATTTCTTTATGCCTTACCTATGGCTTGTAGCTGATATCCTCCACTAAAAAAAGTTCATGTAGAATAAAACTGAAGCATTATTTGAGAGGAGGAAAAAAGTCGATCAGATTAGCTATAAGAATTGTCCAGGATTTTGTTGTGTTTAAGTACAGAATATGGAGGATTCCTTCATCCAAAAGTGATAGTTATGCGCTGGATCTCATGTGATCATCAACATATAATCCTTGATAAGAATCCCGGGTATAAGGTCTCTGTGCATTCATTGACTGTAGTCACTTCTAGTATTTACTTTGGTATAACTGTTGTGTGATTTAGAAAACCTTCTGAACTCTGTACAAAGAGTATATGATTCTACTTCATTGGGGTATCCTTTAACTATCAAATTTAAGAGACCACTTTTGCTTTCCCTGTCAGGAAACAGACCCTCTCTTCTCTAAGCGCAGGTGTAACAGGACACTGCAGTTATCTTCAGTTTCCTCTGAGATGGATGATTCTCTTCTTCCCTTCAAAAGACTGTGCTAAAACCATGCTCTTCTGTTGTGGGATCTTTGGAAGAACCAGGAATTCTTAGTTTTGATATAATTGTCTACAGACTTGGGTCAGATTTTCCATGTTGTTCATTGAGAAGACCTGTACCACTTCATTGCAAAACTTGACTTGAAGGAAATGTTTTTGAATTGTTTTTTAAGTAAAGCAATTTCTCCTATGCTAGTAACCAGAAAAAAAAATTGTGATGAGAACAGTTTAATCCAGAGAGAGTGTCTCAGCATGGAAGCTGTTTGTCCCCCAAATACTGGCATATTTCAGTTCCTTTCTGTCAGTTTCTGGTTGCATTCAGTACCCTCATTCCATTCTCAATACCCTGACTTAAACGTGCTCTGTTTTTGCTAGAACAATGCTCTTTAAGGATTTCAGAAAATTGTTGTTTAAGGGAGGACGGGTTTTGGTTCCAGCTGCTGCTGATCTAAATGAAGTGATCATTTTCTAAAAACAAGGCATTTTGTATTACTGTTGTAAATTCATAGCTTATTAGTTGATGATCAAGGTTACCTCTTGGAATTTCAAATTCTACTGAATTTGAAACTCTTACCTGTTTCCAGCCATTGTAAAGGCAAACCTTCTTACTAAATGTAAACAAATAAATGTCATATACAAAGCCTTTTTACAAGATAAAAACAATTCAATCTTTAAATGAATTATTTTTGTCTTGTATTTTAGATTGCTTCAGGTTATGCTGCACTTAAAATTGTCTCCTTTTAGATAGGGCACACAGCCTGCTAGTTCACACCTCACCCATGTAAAAAGGTGCCAGTGTGTTAACACTGGCAACTTGTGCAACAGGTATTGCAGGTGGGTAGTAGGGAATTGGTTGTAAAAAGTTCAGAAGGAAACCTCTGGAATACATTTGGGATCCTGAACTGTGAAAATTGGAGAGCTTGTTAGTTTAAAGGTATTTTTCAGCCTTTATACTCTGAGCTGATGCAAGTCCACTTCAATATATTCTATCCTGAAATTTCATCCATTTGAAAGATGAAGAATTGATACAGAGTTCTGGAACTGTCTTTTTCTAATAAATATTTTCTTGTCACAGCCTTCTTAGCTTGCAGAAGATGCTAGGTTCTTGGGCAACAGAACTTTGATATGAATTTTTACTTTGCAAAATATTGATAGCTTTTGAATTAGCAATCTGTTTGGTATTCATTTCAAGGTTTGGAATTAACTTGTTAGGAGGAGACCAGACTTTTGGATTGTTAAAAGTCTGGTCTCCTCCTAACAAGTTAATTCCAAACCTTGAAATGAATACCAAGGAGATGCATGCAATTCTCCTGCCAACACAATGCTCTCCTTGTCTGCATTGTGTTGGCAGGAGAATTGCATGCATAAAGAAAGTCCAGTGAATGATAATCCATTTTCAGGTTCTTGGCTGGAGCACAGGAGTTTACACATTCTCACATTGGTAATTCCTTAACTAGCAGTGTTTAACCTGGTTTGACCAAAGTCTGAGAATAAAGCAATTACAAACTACTTCCAGTCGTGGTAGAAAGGGGTAGAATAACTGGGAGTCATAAGCAGTTCAACAGCTGCTTCAGGTAAAACATCTTAATTACAGGTAAGACAGCCAATTATATATTCTTTCTTTCCCTGTATTCAAGTAAGGTAGTTGCATCTTTTGCTACCACACCATCTGCTACTCCGTGCTAGCCCTACTTCAGGATCCTCTACTACTCTTCAATCTGTTCGCTACTCTTTCAATCTCGTAAAGTATCTTTTTTCCCCTTTTCTTTTTAAAAATAGCTAGAATAGGTTTTTTTCATCCTACATTTACATGAATACCAATTAGTCACTATGTCACCAATCCTCTTGATATTAGACATATCAGCAATAGAGGAACTAAATCAAGAAATTATATAGTCAGCAGTGCAATACAAATTGTGCAAGAGCTAACATTCAGTAACTTAGAAGAGGAAATACTGATTGCAAATTTTTAAGCATCTAAAAGTCAAAAGGAATCTTTCAAGGTATCTGCTGAAGTTTCTTCTTTCTCTTCTGTGTCTATGCTAATACATGTTTGGAGCTGCAGCAATTCTTCCTCCTACAACAAAGAACTACTAGAGCAAGCATGTCAGTCTTGTGAGGGGTAGTGTCTTGTGTAGCTAATATTACCCAGCACACCACTGCACTGGTGTGTAGCCTCATCACACCTTACAAAAGTGATAGAAAATCATGGAAGTGAATGGAGCAGAGGTTGAAATCTGAGTAATTTCAAGCGTCGTTGCTTCATATCGCTCTGTGAGAACTCAGGGTTGGTATTGACCCCAGCTATCATTCCAAAGCTAAGGCATGAAGTAGTATTGTTAATGCAGAAAGAGTATTCCTATACTTATTTAACTGTTCTTTCCTTTTAGGTGTGTACTTGAAGTCAAATAATACATTGTTTTCCTGTTGGGTTGTTCTTTGGTTTTGTTTTTTTTGTGTAAATGATCACTGTATTTCTTCTGCTCACAGTAGTTGTAAGATTATTAATATATTGGTCTGTAAGAACACTTCTCAAACAAGTGTTCCAGTCAGAAAGAAATACCATAGCAAAAGAGGATTTTATTGAATCTTGTTTTTCCATTTTTTCAGTTGGAAGATGATGGGAAGCTATTCTATACCCTTGATGATGGTCATACCAGATTTACTGATCTCATCCAGCTAGTGGAATTCTATCAACTTAACAAAGGAGTACTGCCTTGCAAGTTAAAACACTATTGTGCACGGATTGCTCTTTAACCAAAGCATTGTTGTTTCATCAAAGGGAAAGGAAGATACTATTATACTTTTCCCCTAAATTTGTATAGCAAAAAGAGGGAAAAAATCATTACATTGTAAAGATTCTATGTTTAAGCTGCAAAAAAAAAAAAATTTATATTCTATGTAGATAAGAACTTTGCTTTGTGATTGTCACAGCAAAATTAACTTTATGGTTTTGATAAACCATTGTTTCGAATGTAGTTCTTTAGTGTTGTCTTGGACTTTCTGGGTTTTCTTTTCAAGCGAAGACGGTTTTAAAAATATTGTGTAACTCCTACAAAAATATAACTGAAGGAAGATCTTTGTTCTTAGGTTAAAAATTGAGTTTTTTCTCTGTAAATGTTTCTCATAATTTCTGTTCATCACATAAAAGAATAACATTTACTGTGGCAAGGATAAGAAGCTGAACTGCACATTTTATTTGTAAATGAAATGAATAAATATTTTGCACTATATTTTTGAATGCTACTTTGAGGATTATCATATCCAAAAAGTGAAAAATCATTAAAACCACTTATAACTGCTCAGTTGTATTGAGTTGTGCTATTCTTCTTGCAATATTTTAGAGGATTTTTTTCTCTAATCCAATGACTAAATCTACATCTTTATACAGAGCTGGACTGTCACTTATTTGGCTGTGAAATGTATAAACATGCATAAATTATTATGTAGTGCATAATGTGGTTTAGTGTATACCTACAATCTCTGACACAAAGAGAGGCGGAAAGACCTGTTAAGTACTGTGGATCTTTGCACAGCTGAGGAGGGAATAAATTTCAATTCCCCTTAAAAATAAAAAGCAATAGTAGTAGTAAATTATCAGTAATTTACAATACTTAGAAATGAAGGTAAATCTAGTGGACTTTGCTGAAAACCTCATGAAAGTGTATTTGCAGTCAGTTCCTAGCTTATTTTGTTATTTATTATAAAATAAAAATGTCAATTTAGCTACCAGTCAAGCAATCTTTACAGATTACCAAGTATCTAACATTCCAGCTGATAAGAACTGTGCCAGTATACCAAGTCAAATTTTGGACCACAGCATTAGAACTAATTTTGGTATTTGTGTTTTGAAGAAGAGTTGATAGCACTGTATCCCTGAACAAAAACTCAAGTGGAAGGGGACTTGGGAAATAGGTATCCCCATCCTGATGCTTTGCTGTCCAAGAGATTTGATCTTGTGAGGGCTCAGGACATTGTCCTGGGTGTCTTTACAAGGGTAAGGGCTGGAGTAAAAGCAGTGTTTGAAGATGGGCCATCACACTGAGTCCAGCTCCCCCTTCCTGAGCTTGCTTGAGTTCCGTGACTGGCAGGCGTAGCAGCTCTGCTGCGGGAGGAGGTGGCAGAGAAGGTAAAGGAGGCCCGGGCGAGGGATGGAGCCATCGGGCCCGAGGCACAGCGGTGCCAGGATGTGTCAGCTGACAAGGTCACAGACATGGAAGCATTAGAACAGTGTGGTAACTGTAGCCTGTGGTTTTGTTATTGTGTGTCTCTGGAAGGCAAGCATAATAACATAATACTGTGATACTTAATTTATCGACTTGATCCACACATCACTGACCTTTTCCTCTGGTATGCAAATGCAGTTTTTAAAGCTCATTAAAAAAGCAGCTCTTCCTAATGTGTACCAAAGATGCAACATATGTGGTGCCTAAGCTCATTACATTAGGAAAGCTTTGTAAAACTCTTTACAGTCTAATAAATTTAACTCTTAAACCTCAGACATAATTTCAAATTGTACCTAAAAATAATTTTAATTAAAGCTTCTTGATGTTTGGTTTGATAATGTGATTACTTCTCAGGTAGTTTTATTTCAGATGTTGGCGTAGAATAAGTAGAAACATTCTCTGCATCCGTTTTTAAAATCGTCTCTTGGCAAATTATCTATAGTCTATTGTAGTCCATTTCCACTTGGACATGTGAAAGTTTCACTGTAACTTTTATTTGTATTTATGTGTGCTTGGCAGAGAAGCCAACTGCTCAGTGAGTGAGTACCTGTCATCTTTGGACCTATCAGAAAAGAAAATAATGTAGGGATTACGTCGCATGGTGGAGAGACATTAAGCATCAAGAAGCTTTTCCTGCTTTTTCAGTTTTTGTTTCACAAGTGAAATTGCAAAAAAACAAAAAACAAAATTAAACCAAAATAATAATAATAATAAAAAAACCAAGTATAATTAAGTATTGCTTAATGGGATTTGGGCATTTGAACTGTCAAATATTCAAAACTTTCTTATACTGCAAAGCATTTCCTCCTGCATTTTGACAGCTCTCTTAATTAAAATCTAAACTGAAGTGCTGCTGAGAATACATGATCTCTTTTATATGATGTGTATACCTTTCCTGAATTCTATTGTTTGTGCCAGAAAAAAACAAACCAGTAAAACAAATAAATTTTAGTTTGCTGTTTAAATGACATCACAGGCTGCCCCCTTGTTTAAATATTACTGGAGAAACAAACACGAAGGAGGTAGTCTTAATGTGTAAAAGCAAAGAACCGAACACCACCCCTCAGAAGTCAAATATTCTGATATCCCAGACTTCTTCCAGATGTACTAAATGGTACAAGTGGTTGATGTATGACTATCAAGATCCTTGCTTGCAACCAGTCAGAAAAAACAGCAGGGAATTTCTATGAGATCAGCCAGGATATGTCTGACCATAAAGTTCTTTGTGGGTGTAGTCAATGCTATTTAGACAGAATTTCAGTGTGTTAACTGTCACTTTTAATTAGAAATACTACACTTTGGTGCCCACCTTCACAAAGAGAATTGGCTAATCAGGAGTTGTTAACAGCTCAGGAAGAAATCAGTACTATTTTGGGCAAGTCAGTCTATCTGTCTTCAACATTTGCTTCTCTACAAAACGTGGACAATTTTATATCTACCTCACAGAATGTTTATGGACTGATTTTTAAGAAAAAAAACCCCAAAACAACAGAACAATAGAAATTGGTGTTATTTGTAGAAGGATTTTGTAGTATTTAAATGATATGTTTTTACCTTTAGTTGATGGAAAGTCAGTGCCAAAACACTTAGGTATGAAGCATAGTATTTGAAAAACTGTTCATGTTTTCTTCAGATTTAAAATTTTATGGTTCTCTGAGTGTTCATGGGTAGTGCACTGCCAGGAAGAGAGAACTGAGCTTGCCATGTAGAGGAACCAAAAGCAGCATAAGTGCACAAGCCTAGCTTGCTATCTGGGGTAATTAGCCCTGCAGGGGTATGCTCTGTGAGATGTGAGCTAGTGCAGAGATTGTGCTAAAGCTCAGCATTGTATTTGTTGGCATGCCCTTTGTGCCTTAGTTTCCAATCTAAAAATCTTCTTGGCTCAAAGGAGATTAAAAGTTAATTCACTGCTGTTTCATAACGCATATACATACATGGCCGGAATTAAGGTTGCACAGGCAGCATTAAATTACATTTTTAAACTTCTGAGTGTTTTTACTTAGCAATCTTGTTAAGTCACTAGAGGAATTTTTTGAAATGTAGTGAGTCTTCGAGTCATCCAGCTAAATGTTTTGAAAGAAAGCTTTAACCCATTAAATAAAAGAGGATTATGTATGTAACTAACTATAAGTAGGATCTTGCAAGGATAATTGAATTTCTGTCAAATGTTGTCTGTTACATCCTGGTTTGAGAATTGTAGCATTTTGTGCTTCCCTGGGGGTAGAATTATTCTATAGTGGGCTTGGAGTATCTCCTTTTGAGTTAAAATCAGCTTATTTCAAGAGAATGGCCTTTTTTTGTTGTTTAAAAGCTACTCATCTTCATCTAAACAGAAGCCACTCATTCACCAATTAGTTTTAACTGTTTAAACCTATTTATTAGCTCTGGCTTGCAAATCAGTCTAGCATTTGTCTGTAAGAAATCTTATACATAATTTTTGTTACCTTTATTAAATTAGTTTAGAAAAATACAAAGCCATTTGCAGCTTACATCAGTGTTTCTGTTTCATTAGAAAAATAATTATTTTTATTACTGTTCTGGTATTTCAGAGTACTATTCTAGTACTTGCACTGTAATGCATTCCATTTCTAATTTCAGCTTTGTAGCCAAAATCATCGAAGATAGGACATAGCCCATTACTTGAATATACTTGTAAGCTTTCAGAGGTTAAACACTTATGGTCTATGCATAATCAATGTGTATGGTGGTGCAATTAATGTTAACTTTAATGAAATGCATGAATATTTAAAACTTAATGAATCTGACTTTACAGCATGCTTTACAGCCTGGCTCACATATGTGAACAGTATTGACTGTTGGCCTCTGGATGTCAGCAGTGTATCATGAAATTCCTGTAATCAGCCACTGTTTTCATGCTTTCTCCCAGAAATATCTGTGACTTGTGGTCTCTGCACACCTCCAGAACACCCAGTGCTTTTTCCTCTTATAAATTATTCACTTACTCTGTACCAATTAGTTCTACCAGTTGCTAGGTTTGTTATCAAGTTAAGCTTCAAGACAAGAACCTGAACTCAATGAGTGATTAAAAATTTATTAGCAGAGATGATTAAATATGCAGATAGTCTGTGAAGCTTGTTCTTGAAACCATTATATTACCTTTTTAATACTAATGATTTGTATAATTAATTTTATAAAAGCCTGAAAGTCTTTTAAAAAAATTCAGAGTAGGACATAAAAGGGAAGAGATTAAATGCAGAGGAGGCAGTGAACCTGAGCATTAAACCAGCTCATTCACATATATCGGCAATAAAGTGATTTCCTTACAGGAATAGTTTGTGGTTTTTCTTCCCCTCTGCTAAGTTGATTATTTTATTAATCTTTTAAGCAATTTGGGAAAACTCTTATCAACTAGTGAGTCGTATTTTCAAAATAGAACTTGATGCGATTAGCACTGATAATACAGATGATTCCCCCAAAACTTTACAATTAAAGCTTTACAATTAAAACTCTGTGAAGATGAAGAGGCAGTTCCTACAACATTTGAGCACATGCTGGATTTAGGCAAGTGAGGAGCCCCAGGGCTTCTGTGGGAAGGAAGGTACAGGAGTGTTAATGTCACAGGGTGCCATTGGGCAGCATGGCCAGTGCCAGGCAAAGTTCCTGAGGAAGGATTGCCCTCACACTGTTCCTGAGGAAGGATTGCCCTCACACTGTGTTCCTGAGGGCTGGGAGGTGAGCAGGCCCATTGCAGCTGTGCCTGTGGCCTGTTTGGGGTGTGGGCAGCAGGGACTCTGCAGCCTGGTGCTGTTGAACCTACAGGGCTGGCTCATGAGATCGGCCTGTCCTCTTTTCCATGGGGGAAAGAAAACAAATGATTTTACTGCCCCTTAAGGGAGTAGCTGGAGAGGAAGTCAGTCCTAGGGCCAGGCTTCTTGCCTTCCACGTTCCTGAGAGAAGCGAGCCCTCAAGGCAGTAGCTATGGCTGCAGGGAGAGCAGGCGGCTGACGGCAGCCAAGGGTGCTGACATGGCACAGCTTTTGGCATCTGCTGGTACGTTCAGTGGGGGTGTGAGTTGGTTTGTAGCACCTGTCTGAGAGGATTCAGGAGGAAATGAGACCTGGCCACACACTGGGAGCTGAAGTGTGCCAGGGGCGTGAGGGAGGCTTTGGGATAAGCTGTGGGCTGCCGTCCCAGCAGGGCAGGCAGCACAACTCAGCACTCTGCAGCAGGGACAGCCCAAGTTCTCTGTTCTCTCCCCCTCCTTCAGCTCTGCCTGGTGCAGTGCCACCAAAGGCCGTAGCTGATGGCCCCAGGCACACCACAGGAGTGAGTTGCTGTGGATGAGGCCTGAAGGGAAGTGAGGACCTGCACCAGCTTCTCCTGGAGAGCGTGGACAAAGGGGGTGTAAGCAGCCCAGCCTCCTGGAAAACCAGCAGCTGCCCCTCAGGTGATGCTGGTGAGCCCCACCAGCTGGAGACCATCGGAGTTAATGAGTTACCCTTAATATGTGCAATGGGGTTTGAGTATTAGTTGTATGCTGGGATGAGGCTGATATGAAAAATAAGTAAGTGAAGTTGTTTTTTGTTTTTTTTTAAGACTGGGGCTTTGAGATCGGAAGGGAAAATAATGAATGGAGCTTGTCATGCATCTGTTATGTTACCCCTTTTTGTTTTTCTCTTCTTTTTATGAAGTGGGGTGCCTTTATTCTCAAGTGCTAAGCTCTATGTAGCACTTGAGGCCTCGGTTCCATGAAGTGCTGTTTGTGTTTTTAGCCCTGGCTGTAGAAGGCAGCAGAACTGCAGCACAGCCTTTACTAGAGTGAGACCCAAGAACAGTGTTTGCATTGCTGTCCCCACTGAGCTTCCAAGGCTAGGAGCTCACTGCGGAGGATAAGTTTGAGTAAAAATGATTGTTCTTTAGGCAAAATAGAAGGTGTACCTCTTTGATGGTGAGAAATTAAGAATGTGACCTAGGAATTTCCCTAGCAGAAGGCAGTCTTGGGAAGCATTTCTGCAGTGCTCCTAGAGATGCATTGTACTCAGATGTCCTTGCTCTGAGCTAACTCAAAACACCACTTCTGACAAAGATACTTCAGCTTCCCCTTCTACTGTATCAGTCACCTGCTTGGGGACAGGGAAGGAGTAGATGAAAAAGCATTAGCTAGAGCAAGAATGTTGATAGAAAAAAGTTGAGAGCACATTGACCGAGGTGCTTCCTGCTTTTCTCCTTGTGGCTGAAGCTGAACAAAGAATGAGTGCTTAGTCTCCCATTCCTGAATATAGTATAGAATGCTATGTTGCTATGTGAGGTCATGAGTTTAGACTGGTTTTTAATGTCAGTGAAAACTTTCTAAGATGAAAAAGTCCTTAAACTGAGGGAAATGATACATATAATTTCAGATCCCTTTACAATGTAAGAGAATGCAGGTGGGACAGAAAACACATGAAGATTTCACAGGTTTTATTTTTGTTTTTTTGTTTTTTTTTAATTTGCAGTTTGATGTGGTAATCTTTTGACAAAAAACTTGCTCTGCTAAATAGTGTGGAACTTAGCAAATCTGCAGCCTATGCTAAATGTTTAAGTTCTGGGAAATAACTCATGGAAAAATATAAGCTGATGATGGATGTGAGGTCAGCTATGCAAACTAAAATATTCCTTCCCCAGTTATATGGTATAGGGCTGTGGTGCTCCAACCATATGCATAGCTAGTTATTTTTAGGCATTTAAGGAGAATGTAAAGGAGGTGATATGTGTAGGAGGGTGGAAGGGTACTGAGAGAATTTTAAGAGATGCTAACACTTGGAACAACAATAGATATGCTATTGGAGTGATTTTTCCTAACCTGTACACATCACGTCTGGAGGGGTTTGCTTCTGTACGAAGCAATTAGTGAAGTCCTCATTTTTTAAATGATGCGTGTATGTCTTTGTGTGCTGTGCATAATGCTATGGATTTCTGTATGCCTAAAATAATGTGTGTAAGTGTTGGCAGGATCAGAGTCAAAGATGTCAAAAATAACTTGGAGGGCTTGTGGAAATTTGCAAAGTGTAATAAGGTGATACTTCAATTGGTGTTGAAGTGGAAATTGTAGCTGATATTATATTTAATGATGGACTGTGGTCGCTGGGTTCACTGTGACTGAACAATATCCATCTCTATTTTTGAAGTAAATGAAGAGCAGTATATGAAGTTGAACCAAAAATTAAGAATGTTTTTCTCTTGTACGTTGATATTGCTCTTTATGCTTATTATCCTGCCTTGTGTGTACATAAGAAAAAGAAACACTCAAAAAACCCAACCAAACCTCCCCCATGCTGGCCCTGTGCTTTCCATAAGGAAAGAACTTACAGTAGGAATCTATATTTGAAGTGGCCTTGGCCTTGTGAAAGTGTAAGATATATGACACTTTTAAAGAAAAAGTTCTTCATTCCTCATGACTGTAGAGTTAGGAACTAAAAACTATTAAAGGAATGATCTGATTGTTTTGGTTTCTTTGCTAGAAATAAATCTAACATATTAGTTCAGAGTACCAGCAGTACAGGTCGTCCTTAAAAGGGCTTTCCCATGGAAAAGAAGTACAGCTGAATTGTATTACCCCTTGGTAAAGATCTTGGGAGTTTGCAACAGACAAATTCTAGATTGTTCTGTGAAATGTGTATTTGTCTGCAGTACTGTGTGCTCTACTTCTGCTTCTACTTCCACTTGAATAAGGCCATATTACTCAGCATGGATTTAGAAACACAGGGAAGAATTAATGTTTTTGCCATCACATTTATCTAAGGAGTTGCAAGAATGTTAACTATTGATGTTCTTTTCAGCTTTTAACTTTTGTTAAAAGCTTTTTGTTAACTTTTTGTTTTCTTTCTCTAATTATATTTTTATTAGCTGCAGAAATTAATTTCTCAAGGTTTTTTTGGTGAATTGTCTTCCTAGATGTTTTCCTATAGAAAAGAGATTTGTAAGTTCTCTTAACAAATTTTTGATGTAATCTGGAAGCAGCATTGATTCCGTATCTACAGTTGCTCACTCTAGTGCTGGAAACACTTGATATTTAATAGATTAGTGAACATGCACTGTTTAGGATGTTTTCAGACTTGTAGCAGTAGGAGAAATGTGTATTTCATATAATACAGGCTCTTCACAAGTACATGTGATGGTGGAGAAATTCTTCTATGTTAAGTTATACAGACCAAAAATAAAAAAAAAATCACTTTTGAGGTAACTTGCTATCTTTACAGTGGAGTACTTTGCCTTTACATTATATCAGAGTGGTTGTGGGGAGTACAAGAGAAGAAAAACTGAACAAATAGGGATCTCCCAAAGAAGAGAACAGTGATAATGAATCTGGAGGAAACAAGCTCCAAGTAAAAGCTAGAGAGCTATGGCTGTTTAGCCAAGTGATCTGTAGCAGTTTGAACCCTGAAAAGCAGAAAAGTGAATGAGAAGATGACATGGAATACATTAGAGAAGAACAACTACTTCAGCTGCTTGGGACTGGGGAGGAGTCTTAATCTGTTTGACCCATAATTGAGACATTCTTGCAGGGATGTGTATGAATCTGAAAATCCTCACCACCTCTGTCAGTGACTTATGGAGTCTCATGGAGCAATTCTGAGTTAGTGAAGCACTGGTATTTTTACTGGATAATTCTCAACCGTTGCTCGGCAGCCTGATGTTGTAGGGAGGTTTTGTTTTGAGGAGGTTGCGTGGATTATCTCAATCTAAGCATTTTATGCTCTGCCTAACAGAAACAGTCTAAACTGGAGACAGGTGGAAAGATGGTGAGACAGAAGTGAGCTGTACCTATTGTATGGGTTACAATTATGAGGCCTGAGAAAAGATGAAGAGACTAGTAAGAAGTCCTATTTCTATTTACTAATTTGGCATGTAATTTGGTGATGGTATGTAATTGTAATTAAAACGCAGTTGTCTTGTGACTATTCTGGCATAGGTTTCTGGCTGAAGATATGGATCTAGGGTTGTTAGGAGTTAGCTTTGACAATTGTTACTTGGGAGTTTTACTGGAAGCTGACTTTGAAGTGTTGAAGTATTTGAATGTGCTGTGAAGCTTACTTTTAAACTTTGCTGTGGAATCTCTGAAGAGCAGCTTACATATTTAAGAAAAGTAGAAAGGTGGAAACCACGTATGTAAACATGTTAACTTTTTATTAGATGAAATCATTCCAGGAGACCTCATTAAGCCAGGACGATATTCTAAAAGTGAATATACATGTTGACAGCTACACCCATAAATTTGAAAACTGCAAACGTGTTCAGCATAAAAGCCATTTCTGAAAAAAGCTGTTGCTCTGCCCTTGTACTAATTTAAGAATTGTTCATTCATTCTGATTTTTATAGTTTCTTTTCACATTTATAACTGGGACAGTTTAAAAAGTGCTTTATAGAATAGTTCATGATGTCACAAACTTCATAATGCAGATGATTATTTTTAAAATGCACACTTTACATACAGGCTCAAAGTATCAAATCAACTCAATAATTTTTTTTTTTTCTTTTTTAAACAAACAAAATGACCTGTCCATATATTGTACCTCTGTATAGTATTCTTGCAAAGAATTTCTGTTTCCCAGGAATAATGATGTGAGTTTAAATTGCTTGGCTCTAGCAGTAGGTTTGGTGAAGAGGTTCTCTTGTTCTATTCCTAGTCTATCTGGACATATAATAGTCTTCACAGAATGCACAAGATCATCTCAGACAATTTCTTCTTTTGATGCCTTTCTGCCAGAGGACATTCAAGGTTCAATCATATTTAAGATGATTTCATTGAAGTAAGGACTTCATATCAATGTAGTTTGTAGAAGTGTAATTGGTACAAAGGGAGATGAGTATTCTGCCTGTGGATGCAGATTCTGACGAAAAATAAACAAACAGTCCTGACCTAAGGTTTGTTTTCTCACTGATGTGGGAGGAAGGAGGAGGAACAAATCACTTGTCTGCTCTGTGTGGGTGGAACCAAGATGGTATTTAGAAGATAGAATAATTTTAAGTGAAGATCAGTAAAGATAAATCCCACCAGAAAGAGCACAGGAAGATGGCAAAAAGTCATCAGGTGATGGAGAGGATCTGAGGAAGGCGCAGGACCATAGATTGAAATGGTTCTCGAGCATTGAGAAACACAGTGTGTTTTTGTTTTTCGGTTTTTTTTGAGGGGAGGTGGGTCCCTCTTTTTTTGAGTAGGTAGGTATTTTTGTGGTTACTTTTCATATCTAAAATGTGTGTGTGCAATCTAATTGCTTGTATTTTGTCATCTAGCAAATAGCTTCTTGGATCTACATGATAATACTTTGGGAAAGGTTTGCTATTTATGCTTAAACGTATGTTACCTTAGATCTTCTGACAAATGGTCAGGGCTATGTTTTTTCCCCACTACTTGAATTAAATATTTTTCATAGAAAATATGCTTATCTGAATTTCCTTCTGGACAGTGATGTGGTAAGGAACAGGAGAGACAGAGAAAGGGTGACAAAATAATTTGATGACACTTGAGATGAATCAGTATCTTGCCAACAGAAACTGTGTTTATGAGAGATATTTTCATACCTTGAATTGACTAACCTGTCAAAGTGTAGTGGTTCAAAAGTTTTGATAGGTGGATAGGATTGATGATAAATGAAAGACAGGTAGTACTATCCTCAAGGATCCACATTAATACATGCATGTTTTTATATTGACAGGACTCCAGTTCAGACTTTGTCTTCACAGCCAAAAGAACCAGTTTTGCTACAGAAAGGCTGTCAGGTATGTTACACTGCAGAAAATAAATTTACATGGAGTAAAGGAAATCGTAAAGCCTACAGAGTTCCTGGACAGTACTGACACAGAGTCTCTCTAATGAAATAATTGCAGACATAGTTGTGCTGTTTCTTGTCTCCTCCAATCTGACTGAATGCAAGCTCCTCAACCAGACTTTTATTAGTGAATATTAGTGGAAACCATCTGGTAAAGGAGAATCTGTGCAAAATACTTCTTTATCTCTAATTAGTCTCAAACAGACTTTCATCTGTCATTATACTATATGTTATTTCTGAGCAGTGGGAAGAGGAACAAGAGTAAATTGATTATCTCAATCAAGTGTGGCAGCAGCAGTTCTCAATGAATCCCAGCACATTACTACTTTCCTGTGTATTGAATTAGATTGCTGCCTCAATTTTATTATTTGTAATACTTTCTGGTATCTTTGATATGAGCAGGGCAGAGAAACAACCCTCAATCTGAATGGGTTGTGTTTTTTGTTTGTTTTTCTTTTTGAGATTTTTTTTTTCTGTTTTGTTTTTTTCTGATGTTGAGTAATAAAAAGTCAAAACTAAAACTTATGCATCCAAATTACAATGTCCAAAGGAGGGCCATGAAGATGGGTAAAGGATCTGGAGGGGGAGCCTCATAAGGGACAGCTGAGGTCAACCTGGAGTAGACCTCATTGCAGTCTTCAACATACTTATGAGGGGAGGTGGAGGGACAAGTAGTGATCACAAATAGTGATCACTCTTGTGACCAGTGACAGGACTGGAGGGAATGCCATGAACCTGTGTCGGGGAGGTTTAGGCTGGATATCAGGAAAAGGTTCTTCCCCCAGGGGGTGGTTGGGCATTGGGACAGGCTCTCCATGGATGTGGTTACAGCACCAGCCTGACATTGTTCAAAAAGAGTTTGAACAATGTTCATGGGCACATGGTGTGACTCTACAGGAGTGTTCTGTGCAGGGCTAAGAGTTGGACTTGATGATCCTGATGGGTACCTTCCAACTTCTCTTATTTTGTGATATTATGCATAGGCGATTCTTTATGTAGTAGAAACTCAAGAAAAAGTGGGCCTTCAAAGAATAGTGGCTTTTGCACGTTGTCCCCAGCTGACACCTCCAAAATCATATAATAATTACACTGTGGACTTCTGATAGGAAATCTTGAATGTTGCTGTCCAAGTTTTTGAGCTTGGGATAGAGGCAATGACAGATCTAGACAAGTGTAACGAGCAGGTTAGGAAAAACAGTAGTGGCAGAGAAAGGTCTAGAGTGATGCTGTATGAGGATAAACAGCACTGGCGCTGAAGAAGGAAAATAAAACACTGTAGCCTACAGCCAGTAACACATTAGTCTGACCTAAGTACTTCTGCGTTGCCTGGTGTTTGTGCTGGAAAAACGTCTTTAGAAGGAAGAACAATAAAGGCTCATCATGTCAAGTTGATGAATGTGGAATAAATATAGTGATTACAATTTTTTGTGGAAGACTGAGTTTTCCTCTGCTAACCAAAAGACTAGTTTTCTGCAGAGGTAATAGAGAGCAGGATCACATGAAGCTGTGAAAAAGAGTACCAAAGAAGTAGGTGACTGCACTGAGGTGTTTTCCACTTAAAATTGAGATATCTGCCAATTCACTTACTGCTGATTCTGGTGATAGGTGGAAACGAATCATGCTGGTGTGGTACCCTGAGGTCAGAGAAGGAGGAACTGTGCTTTCAGTTGTCTGCTGTCCACTGAGCATTAATTCAAATATTTTTAAGACGGCAGACTCAAAAATAATTCCGTGAACATGTCCAGGTGTTAGACTCTTGCTACCCAGCAAGATATAATCTGAAGTACAACCTATGTACTGTGTCCATACTAACAGAGCATAGCAGTGTACCAAAAATATTAGTGTGCTGTTAGTACACTTAATGGCATTTAGCTCTGACTATTATGTGCAGACTTTTCCATTATTATAATGCAAAGCATGGTATGTCTTTGAGCAAGCATTCATGCTTTTTGTTTTCCTGCCATGTAGAGGAGTTATCAGTCAAATAAGTAAAGAGTGATATTTTTATGTAGGCCAACAGATTTTTAGGTCATGCGTTTTCCCTAGACTGATATCTTTTCATGTAATGGTTTGTAGGTTTGGTTTGATTTTGTTGTTGTTGGGATTTGTTTGTTTTTGTTGTTTGGGTTTTTTGTTGTGTGTGTATTTTTTATTCTGTTTTGTGGGGTTTTTTTATTGTTTGGTTTTGATTTGGTTTTTTTTGTGCAACACAAGCCGCTTTCATTAGGGAGAAGAAAATAGATGGAGCTGGGTAACTGAGCAAATATGACCATATGGCAGCATATCCTAGCATATTCTTCTAGATTCTGCTGTGGAAATAATAGCAGTAAGACTTCTATGTTAGGTTCTAAAATAGGTTCTCTATCTAGGCCCATTTTCTTAAGGATAGTTTAAAAAAGACATAAATCTTGTACTATTCATTTCATATCTAGTTGAAACTACCTATATGTGTACAGTTCCTTGTTAAACCTCATTTTCCAGTTAGCTTACTTTAATTTTTCAATACTTTGGCTTATAACTGGAGTTAACTTTAAGTGAGTTAAAGGCTATGATTTCCTTTGGGTCAAAGAATAACTTTTATGTATCCTCTCTCCTGTGAAACCTTTTGCCCCAAACTCTTGCATCTGGAAAACTGTTAATGCCTGTCAGAGGTAGAAATTTAAGCTGACTGGTTCTGCAGGAGAGATGGAGAAAGCACAATGGAGCACTGAAGAGATGAGATTAAACAAATCAAAAAGAGGAGTACCCTTTGCCTTCAGGAACAGCTACTTTGAGAGTAAGGGTTTCTCCTCATCTCATCCCCAAAATGCTGGGTCTCCTTTTGTAACCAGTCTGTCATTAGAGACCTTCTTTCAGTGGGCTGCATCTTGTCTGTTCTTAATTAGTTATTACTGGACTATGAGCTATTGGCAGCTCTTTGGTTCCATTTTTACTCTTGACTTCCACCCCCTCTCAGGCAGTGTTGCAGTTCTCATGTGGAGAAAGTCCTTTGTGTCTTTTAACGTATGCTTCTTGATGTGTTTACCAGATGTTTATAAGCAACAAGTAGTGAGCAGGTGATGTGCTTTACTTCAGCAATTGTTACTTTATAGATATGGGTGAAACTCTGCTGGGCAAGAGACCAGTTGAAGAGTTGAACTGTCTCCCTTTTGAATGTTTTCTGTATTCCTGTTGGCTTTTTAATGAGGTAATCCAGGTAATCAGAGCTGCATTCAAAATTAAAACATTTGTGAGTACTTGGATTTACAAAATCTTTTAATATTTTTACTTTTTTGTTTGGTTTTCCCTTGTTTTCTTTTTCTTCAGTTTTTAATACTGTTTATTTTTTCTGACCTCTGAGAGTTGGACTGGTGTTTTCATAGTGGTAGTATCTAACTGCTGACCAATCATTGCATATGCATGCCTCAGGGTTATTCTTCCCCATTACTTCGAATTTAATGACACTTTATTTTCTTTTAAAATGGGAGATAAAAGTTGTTACTGCAGAAGATTGAGTATACACAAGAGAGAGGATGTCATCCTGCCTGGAGTTTTGCCTGGTGTCATCCTTGGTGTTGTCTGATACAACTTGAATGTTTTAGGAGATGTAAAATTGGGGTTGTCAGTGCTCAGAAAAAGTCCAGTGAGACAGCAAAGACTGTTGGATATCAAGGAAAAGGGAAAACAAATAGGGTATTTTTGAGACAACTGGCTGGGCTAGCTTTCTAAGTCAAGAAAGGTACTGATCCTGAAAAGAAAGGACGAAAAATTGAGGACTCTAATGAAGTTGAGTGGATGAATGAAGCAGCATGAACTTTGTCTGGAAGAAAAGTGGAGAAAGAGATGGCTTGATTACAGAGAAGTTTGAAAGTAGAAACTCTTTTTTTTCCTAATTTGGTTCATTGAATCATTTGTGTACACTTTTACAAATGACTAGTAAATTAAACTTCTGAAAATTGCCGTTTGTAACTATTCCAAACTGCCAGTTTGAATGGTCTGTGACGATATCTTTCCATCCACACCACTTCCCCTGCCACTTTCAGTTAAGATTGGATCCTGATGGATAGCATCATTTTGTCACATTGTGGCACTTTATAAATAACATAATGCAGTGATGTACAGTGCACTCACAATTGCAGTTTTAGTAGCTATTGGGAAAGCTAAAAATGAACATTTTTCATAATCTAGATCGTTTACCTTGGTGGCTGGGCTTTCTGCACATCTCCACTATGTATTCCCATAAGATATTAAAAAAGACATATATGCTTTTATTATATTGTGTATACACTTTGGTAGGTGTAAAATAAGTTTACATTTTAAATGCATTTGTGCTACTATCAGAGAAAAGCAAAACAAATTGATGCCAGGGGAAATGTCAGGCATGCAACACAGATTTGTTAAATAAACATTACTGTGTGGCATTAGCTAATGTTATCACTTTGTTTCCCTAGTGGCTCTTTTTTTTTGATTATCTGCATTTCTAAAGACTGTGCACATTTCACACACTGAGAACAGACTACAAGGATTCTACTTAATGAAGAGCCTTGCAAAAAATACAGACTATGATGGCATTTATTTGTTTACAGGCCTGCTAAAAGCATAGGAGTTTTTCAGTAATTTTTGTTGTGAAAGGGATGATGTGAAGAAATTTAATTATTGAACTTTTGAAACTTTATGGGAGCTGTATGTAGGAAAACTTATAGCAAAATAGAATTTCAGGGATGTAAATGAGAATAAAAAGTATATAATGCTTTTTCTAAATGTCTTTCAGATTAGAAACAAAGATAAATGTGTTTATTTATAATTTGTTTATAGCACTGCGCAATGGATAACACAGGCTTGCAGCTGTGGAAGGTGATTTCATAACTTTCACTTGGCCTTTTACATATAAATTCTGCTTATTCATAGAACAGGGCTGTTGAAGCCAATATGCAGTGCAGATAATGCTCATAAATAGTGTAAGTTTAGGAAATCTTGTGAAGAATTCTGTGTATGGGAAATCCCTCCTCCCCTAGTCAAATCACATCCAACACAGAGACTGGATTACCTGCAATTCCACTGCACAACTTATTCAAACAAACTGGGTTTATTAGCAACAATTCATAGAATATCAGCTAGGGGTTGGCTCATTTATATATTTGCTGTTGCAATGTTAGGTTGCATAATGCATGTATGTTTATCTGAAGAGTATAAGGCCTATTTTGGGGGTTTGCATGATCAGCATATTTCAAGCAAATCTGAGGCAGAAAAGTGACCAGGATAAAAAAGAATATCAAAGCTGAATGTTCTTGCTATCTGTTCCGTTTATTTCATATACCGTGTTTCTGGTCTTAATCCAAGTCCAAATAATCTTGTATCCATACTACAACTGACATCAGCTGGCCTGTTTTTGGCTGTTGGTAGAGAAGAAAGAAGGCTGAGGCAAGAGAACTGATCTAGACACATTGTTTAGAGCATCTAGAGGGGAAAGTTTGCACTCACATTACCTTTCCCAGGAAGAGAACTTCATTTGAACTCAAATCAGTAGTCTTGCATGTGTGTGTAATTGTCAGGACTTGTTTAATGCATTATTTCCTCTCTTGTTGAATGTTGACTTGGATGCAGGACTCAAAGGTATAAGTTTGCTGATGTCACTAAATTAAGAGGAGCTGTTGATTCCCTCGAGAGCAGAGAGGCCCTGCCAAGAAATCTTGACAAATTGGAGAGTTGGGCAACCACCAGCCTGTATGAAGTGTAACAGGAGCAAGTGCTGGATTCTGCAGTGCTGGACCTGGGATGGGGCAACCGTGCATGTACATTACAGACGGGGGAACAGAGGTTGGACAGCAGCTCCATGGAATGGGACCTGGGGGTCCTGGTCAATGGCAAGTGGAATATGAGTCAGCAGTGCCTTAGCAGCCAAAAGGGCCAACCCTGTCCTGGGGTGCATCAAGCACTGCATTGCCAGCCAGGCAAGGGTGGGGATTGTCCTGCTCTGCTCTGGTGCAGCCTCACCTTAATAGTTGTGTGCAGTTCTGGCTGCTGCAATATAAGAAAAATATAAAGCCATTAGAGGATACCTAAAAGAGGGTTCTGAGGTCTCACAGGGAAGCAGCTGAAGTCACTTGGTTTTTCAGCTTGGGCAGGGGAGACTTCACTGTAGGCTTTAGCTTCCTCATGAGGGAGAGTGCAGGAGCAGTGGCTGACGTCTCCAACACTAGGACCCAAGAGAATGGCCTGAAGTTGTCAGGGGAGGTTTAGGTTCGATATTAGAAAAAGGCTCTCCACACAGAGGGTGGTTGAACACTGGAATAGCTCCCCAGAGAAGTGGTCACAGCACCAAGCCTGACAGTTTGAGAGTTTGCATAATGCTTTCAGGTATATGGTGTGATTTTTGGGGATGTGCAGAACTGGAAGTTGAACTTGGTGGTCATTGTTGGCCTCTTCTAAGTGAGGATATTCTATGTCTTTGCAGCCTAAATGCTATTTGGGTGTAATTAACTGGTTTCGATTATTAAGGGGGGAACAAGAGAAAAATTATATGTAAGGAAAAATACTGACTTCTCTCTTGACCAATCTATCAGGTATAGCCTACAACAGGAATCTTCAATTGATTTAATGAAGCAGCTTGAAGAAGTGGCCAAGAGAAATAACTGAGAAGATTTCTATTAATCTCTCTTGATGAACAAGAATGTAGAAACAGGGGTTTGTGGATTTTTTAGATTGTAGTTTTGATGTATGTTAAACCTGGTCTGACTTTCAATTTTATCTATCAGACTCAATCTTGTGGCTGTTGCTGCTCTCTGTTTCTGGAAAGAGGGCTGACAAGGCATTAGTCTCTCCTCTTACTCCTGTTTTTGGCTTTCTGAACAATGCATTCTTTCCTTCCCTAATATAATCATATCTTGTATGGGTAAAAAGTAAGAATGGTCTTTCTGGCTTCCTTCCTAGCTCCTGCCACACCTGAGGGATCTGCTGCTGCCAAGGGAATGATATGGCTTGGGTCTGACTTCTCCAGATCCTGGTATGTTCAGAGCAAACAGGTTTTCTGGGGACTTAACCAAAATACGGCAATGATCATTTCAGTATGTGCAAATTAAATATAATCGAAAACCTTGTAGCTTTGCCAGAATGGGTGGAATTTCTGTGTAGGTTAGGACAAATCACTTTCCCAAATTTCATGTTTATTTCCTGTTCCCCAAGACTAAAGTTGATTGCTTATTTCTTTGTTTTTCTTCCATGAATTAAAAACATTGAAGCAAGAAATTATCAATGGAGAAAAATGTAGTTTCAGAGCAGTTATGTTCTGGTGAAGGTATGATTTTTGTGTTGGAGGATGAGGTGCGTTTAACTACAAATATTCTGTGTCTTTATTAACCATGTTCTATGGTGTATATATGTTAGAAACCTGCTGAAGAGAAACCTTGGGGCATGTGGGAGGCCTGGATGGACAGCTGTGTCGGAGGTTCAAGGTACATCATACTGGACATGTACTGGGTTATTTTTAAGTGAAAACCTCAAAAGAGTCCTGAGCCTTATCCAGATGAAGATGAATTGGTATATTAATCATTAATTTAGGAGATGCATCAGCTCCTAAATTTCTTCCTTTGTTGCATAAAAATGGAAGAGGAGAAATTCAACATTTTGCTGGAGGTATAAAACTAATTGCTGCCTCTGTTATTTCTAGATTGGTTTTCAACTCTCTTTTTAAAAATGAACTATAAAAATAACTTTTTTGTTATTGTTTACCCTATTATTGGACTCTATCACCTAGTGGAAGGACTTTAATCTCATCATCCACCTTTTCTCGTAATTTTCCTGAAATCTATCATTTTCAGCATGTGGCAATGGAGACTCTTGAACAGTCACATATATTTATCCTTAAGAAGCAGGTTTTGCTGGGGTTCATGCTTGAGTCCGTTTTTCTTATCTTCCTCAAATGGCCAAAGTTAACTGATTTGAAAGGGCCTCATTTTAAATTACATTCATTCAGTGAAAACAGAAATTAACACTTAGAGACATCTATATGCTAATGATTGTAGCTCAGGGAGTACCCTTCTAACCTTTTCAAAAGGAGTTGGTAAAAGCCATTTCACTTGAAAGCAACTTAGTAAAAATGGTAGATTAATTAAATACAATAAAATTTCCCTAAAATCTTTATCCCATTTATCACTTATCATTATTTTTCCTTTTCACACGTGGTACCTTAGCTCCAAACTGAATGTTCCAGGATGCATTTATTAAAACTGTTTTTCTAGTGACATCTATTACATGCTGAAAAACAGAGGTTAATAATGTCATGAGTTTTAGGGATGGCATGAAAACAGAGGTGAAAAAGAGCCTCATCTATCACAGTACATAAGATACAAAGTATATGAATTTTGGCAAAAGGGTCAAAAATGTGTAGAGGAAAGATTTTTTTTATAGCCTTCCAGATGCTAAGAAATAACCCGAATGAGAATATCCCAAGCTTTCAGGTCTTTTAAGGACTGTGTCCAGATCAATTAGTGAGTTTCCTGTAAATGCAGAATATGACTATATGGCTGCTTATAGGCAGATTTATTATAGATACAGTTTGTGTTTGTTCTTGACTCAGTTTGTAGAGGGTTAGAATTCCTGAAGAGGATAAATAGAGTATTGCACATATTAAGTGCCTTTTGTACGCTGATATTCTGCCTCAAAGTACGTATGTTACTGCCTGATGTGCAACATTTCTGAGATAAGGCCACTGCTGTAGAGGCCTTGTAGGTCCTTAAATCATGTTCCTATCTGGGAGAAAAGGCAAAGCTTGTGGAAACAGTCTTTGTTGTTCTTAAACCGACTACTGTTCGTGTTGTGCTTGTTCTTAGAGGAAAAATTTCTAAGCAAAAGGCCTAAAAAGTTAATGCGTGGTTCTTCTTTGAAGCTACCCATCTGATTAGTCTTGTAGATTCTGATATGAAGTTCAAACTAGGGTCAAATAAAGTATTAAGCCCTGTAGTAAGATGTGTCTGCCCTAGGCTAGAAGCAATTTGCAACTCATACTTGGTTTAAATTTAATAGCAGTAAAAATCCTATTGAAACAAAATGTGGCAATTGAAATTGAAATTCCAGTGTGGGAGAGACTGGAGGAAGGTCATGGATCTGTACTTGATTTACTGAGGAAAAAGTGGTGTGAAGATCCAAAAGGATCGCAAGCTTTAGTGATACTTAGTTAAGCAGAGCAACTTAGTTACAGAACAACTTTCTTTCCACCAAAAAGAGAGGTCTGGAAACCTTCCCAGATGGCTGACCAGTGCATCCACAAGCCCAAAGGAGGCAGGTGTAAAAGACTGCATTCAGCTCTGCCTCAAGATAGAATTAAATATGCTGGGCAACCAGACAGGAAAAGAGAGGTGGTGATGGTCTTGAGCAGAGAGGGACATTTGTGACCTGGGGATTGGAAGGTGAGATTTTTCTACAGGAATTGACAGGGGAAGGTAAAAGACTGGCTGATAGCTACCTCTTATGCAGCAAAGGAAGAGAGTAGGAATCTTTTGACTAAGAGTTGCTAACAGGTAATATATGATTAAAAAGGAGTAACTGTGCCTTGAGCACACACCAGAAGATTATGTGGGGTGTGAGAGAATGTCTTGTGCAGGCCTTATTAGCAGCTCAACTGTACCCTAGGTTTTTTAGTGTTATCAGAAAAGTAATGATCTGCACTGCTGTGTTTTTGTCCTGCTGGCCTGCAGAAAGACAGTTTTTAGGCAGCTGTTGCTTAATGCCACAAAAAGCTAACATGGCCTGGGATCAGAGCAGTTATGAACAACAGGATCTTTGTTTTTCACTGTTCTGAGTAGGAGCTGTTCTCTGCTCTCATGACTTCAACTTTCCCCTGGGTTTTCATCAAAATGTCTCTTTTAAAATTCCTTGAAAAGTGGAAAAGCATCTCACTTAAGCTGTCAGGTTTTAGTGTGTGTGCAATAAGGCACGTATTTACAATGCTAAGTTTTCCCTCAGTTTGTTGTTCCTCCACCTCACCCTAAAAGCCAAAACAACTGTTAAAATTACCATTCTGCATCTAATCAATTTTGGAAGCAGCACTTAATTCAGTGGCTGCCAGGAAGAAATGCTTTCCTGCAATCTTATGGCTCTGGATGCAACACAGTAATTCAAACAATTTCCTTAGCAAGTACAAGACTGTGTCTTTTTTTGGGCAGTTGGTACTGTGGGTTTTAGGCTGGTCTAACTAAATAAAAGCCCGAGGTGCCACACTGGGCCTCTTTCTCAGGTGTCAGATATGAAGGTACTTATGAAAGTAAACCCACATCTAAGTCCCTCTGGCACAGTAATACGGATTTGCAGGAGTTTAGCACGCTGAAGCAGATCCTGCAAATTGAGCAGATAGATATTTAAAGCCATGGAAAAATTTGACTGGAGGACTTTCATAAGTCCTATTTACTGAAAGTATCAGTAAACCAGTTATTTGGTTTGCTATGGTATGAAAATGTAGTTAGCTGAGAGAGCTATCAATCATTTGAAGGTTTTATTCCCTATAGAAAGATCAGAACTGACTGAAGTTGATACCATTTATGTTAATGAAGAGATTTTTAAATGGATAGCTATATTATAGTTATAAATTGTCATAATTACAACAGAAAGAAAATGCCTATTGAAAACCTCCTACATAAAGATAAGTGTAAAATTTCGATCATTTAAGGGTTTATTATAAAAAAAAACAAGTCTCTTTTGCTGAATTCTTATTTTCAGTTGGTGATATTCTGTTTTACTATACTTACACAAGTAGTGGCATAGGTCTCTAGATCCAGAACATGTATAGACTATATCATGATAGGGAGAAAAATGCTGTTGTGCCTTGCTATAGCTACCAGCTGACGTTATTTTTAATGAAATTATGAATTTAATTGGAATGCTATTTTTCAGCTTTATTTGAATGATGTCAGTAGAATAAGATTGTATTTTCTGTCTGTCATTGACGGTGTCTGAAAAAATGTCTTCAAAGTACTTCACCATTCCCCTTTATCATTTTGGGACAATAATCAAATTGGTACTTCGGTAGTAATGTGCAAATTTGGTACACTGTGGTAGTTCAGCTATTAAAAAAACATACCAATGCCTTTAATCACCTGTTCTAGATGCAGTACTTAAGCACTTATGCATCGTTTTTTAAATCAAGCATTAATGATGTGATGAATTCTTTCATTGCCTGAATGAATATAGATATGAATGAAAAATGATGGTTATGTTTAACAGTATATAATGATAGAGTGAGTGTCACTAGCATAAGATTTCATTCACATTCAGAAGAAACAAAAAAGATAATTTGAGTTTTTGGTGTGGTGGGGCTTTCTTGGGTGTTCTCTCTCATATTTGAGATTTAATTGGGGTTGAAAATAATTTCCCGGCTTTCGTATATTTTTTTCCTGTGAAACTTAATGTAGAATTTTTTATTGTAAATGCCTCTGTATTTCTTCAAAAATGTTTCCTTAATATATAAACACAGCTTTTGGTTGTCAATAGTAGCAGACTTCTGATAATGCTTCTAAGCAAGTATAACAATCTATTTTTTTCTTCACATCTTGGTTAAAGAATCCATGTTAAATTACACGTAATTTTAGCTGATTCACTTGAAAATAAAAGCAATTAGTTCTCTTTGCTTCATTGTATGTAAAACTATAAAATCCAAGAAGTTGCTTGCTATAAGCTAGTCATTAAGAATATTAGTGGAATGGAAATCAGCTTGGACAAGGTGATGTATCTTGGAACCAAAATGGAACATGCAGTTAACAAAAAAAGGAGAGTGGAAGGGGTTTCCTGCATGCATGAGCAAAGTATGTACCTTACAAAATGTAAGCGAAGGAAAATGTGAATTTAATCAACTATGTTGCCTACTTAGTTCCTTTATATTCTGTCTCTGCTGGTAGAAATTTCTTTGCATGAGGTTTTAGGTATTCTGCTCCTATAATAAGAGCATAGCAGAGCCATGTAAGGACAAGGAGAAACTCTCTCAGGAGGAAAGGAGGACACAAGGCCAGCTTTGAAGGTTTGGGTCTCCCATGCTGTAGCCAGGCACAGAGCCAAACATCCACTGATACCTAGTGCGTCACATGTAGAGGTGACATTGGGTTTGTAATCCAGCCACAACAACATTAGTTAATGACATAATGAATTAGAGCAATCTGTAATTTTAATAAGTGTTTTATGGAAATAGATCCTTTAGTGAAGTTCAAGGGATTTAGTGTTTTCATGCAGGAGATTGTGATGAGTTACACATGAAAAGCAAAGCACGAGCATGCCCAGGATTTGGATTTTCACATGTGCTGTATAGAGTCACATGGTTCTATGGTTATTTGCACTAGCTTTGTGTGGATGTGTATTGTGGGTACTCGAGTCTTGAAGCTTTTTGGCCAAGCTGTAACTGTTCCCTTTTGGAGTGCTCACTATGCCTATCCTGTTTCCTCTTCCCTATCTCTAAAACAAACCTGAGAGTTATAATATTTACATTTAAACATGAGGGGATGCTTCTTGCTGTCACTGCTTATGGTAGAGCTTGCTAATTAGGAATCGTCCTTAAAGGAAAAGGCAGATTCTAGCAAACATAAATTGCCTTTTCTTCCCACCTCTTCTTTGACTCAGTTTTTAGGCTCTGCAAACTATGCTGGGGTTACTATTTGTGTAGCACTTCAGAGGTTTGTGTCCACCTGTCCCTTTGCTGTTTTCCTCCAACCCTACCCTACTAAATCCTTGTTGTGGGCAATTCGGACATTGCCAAATGTAGTCCATTCAGTACAATCTCTCCAAGCCTTCATAACTGCACAATATGTGACCAAAGGAAGTATAATCCATTGGATATTTACAAAATACTTCTTGCTAACCATAATAGCCTCCTCAAAGGAATCAACAAATCTAATTTTTCACATCCTTCTTTTTAAATTTAATCTCAGCGGAAATCAGAGGCTAACAAGTAATCTGGTGTTTTGAGTGTGCCAAAGTACTTAAGACCTTGCTGATATCTGCTAGTATTCTGTGTGTTCTGTGCCTCACAGGATAAAGCTGAAAACTAAGCTATTCTATATTTCTGTTTCATGTTTCCAAATGCCATCTAGGTCTTTGGCATTAGAATAGATTTCTGACATGAATTTGTCTGTGACCTAAGAGGGTGAAATCTGGTCCTTATCTTTACACTAAGGTATTGAATACCAAGTATGAAGTTCAGGCATGGTGAAGTAAAATGCAACATGGGGTTGCTAATATTGTGGAATATCAAAGATATATGCAAAGAACTTTCACATGTTTTTTTTTATATTAGAGGGAAAACTAGATTTTTATAATTGAAAATACAGTTCTTCTGGTTCTATCCCTGTAGTTAATCCTATTGACATCTCATTTTATAATTCCCTGGTCCTAACCTGACAGTGCTCACTCAGAAATAATTCAACTTTGGAATTCTGTTGTCTGCCAGTCTCAGGACATCAAGTGTTCAAAGGACGGATGCATAAAAATGCAAAATGGTTCACACAAAAACATTTGAAATAGTGACCTCATCCTTCCTTGCAATCTATTCTATTTTTTTCTGTGGTTCTGTGATTTGTAGTGAAAGGACTTTTTGCAGTTTAGAAGATTAAGGGAATCTTTTATCTATGTAAAATGGAGCTAACTTTTAGAGCTGTACATGTAATGGGCCATGTGATACCATAACCTCACAATTTAAGCTCCAGCTTGCCTTTGTTTAAAAACAAACCAGAGGCTTCCTGAACAGCTATACACATCTTGCATCCTGCTAGACAGGAAATCCATACTAATTTTTCCCTTCAATAAGAAATTTCTTTGAAGTCTGTCTCATGATGATAATGTATATAGAAAAATGGGTCCTTAACACACATGTCTCCTGGCTTAAGGATAAGTTATCTATTACTGGATAAAGTATTTTGTATTTTGGTAATATATAGTTTAGCTATAGAGAGTTGTGGATGCACTGAAGTTAGAAAGTTCAGATTATTTGGTCCTACTCTGTGATTCAAACTAAGGTTTAATGCCCCTCTTGAATGATTTTTGTAGCATTAGACAGGATGTGGTATAACATATCTTTACACACTAATGCAAAGTGCTTGTTTGCAAGCCACTCAGGATACAGAAATGAACATATACACTGAAAAATAAGGATATAAACTGCATATTTTGTAATTAGTACTTTACAGTTAATATACTTGCTGTAATTATATGGAGGAACACCTATACAATTTTGTACGTTGTTTAGTGGAGCATACTTTGCTGACAATGTGGAATTTCCCCCAGTGGCATGTTGTGACCTGAGGTACTGCTGTCATTCTGAATCTGCCCTGGCATTGTGCTGAGATGGTGCAACCTATGCCAACACATGCATACAGTAAACAGAATTCCTGCACTTTGCCATGAGATGAAAAGAACAGACTTAGGGAAGAACTGAATGGAGACAAACTGAACTGGAATAGCCAGGAGAAGTTTTTAAATACTCTGGGGCTTGTGGAATGTGCTCCTGATGGTTCATACATTTCACACTAATGTTACCATTAATTATAAAGATCACCCAGTTTGATGGTAAAAACACCTGCTCTAATTACAACGGGAAAATAATTGTTCTCCAACATTGCTCTGTATTTTGGAAATTTCTTCATGCTTTTTTGTGTAAGAAGTGTAGGTGGTAAATTTCTCATCTTGCTGGAGAAATGAGAAAATATAGCACTAAGTTTTTGCAAGTGATATCTCTGGCAAGGAGACTACTACGAAATAGATAGGATGAAAACATTTTCAGTTGTTTAAAGCTCTGCTACTGTGTAGCAGTCTTGAACTTTTGGTGGTCTTGTATCATTTTGCAAAGTGTGGGAACTGACAGCATAATGCAGACGCTTCCAGAAAGGTAATATGATTACTAACATTAAAACCTTGTAATAAATATCATTCCTTCTTTTTTTTTTTTTTGGGTGGGGGGTGTGGGGGTGTGTCTGTGGGGGGAAAGCTGGGTTTGTTTTGTTTATGTTCTGCCTGTGGTATGAAATCAGCTGCCTATGGCATTAAAATTAGGACTTAATGTTGTCATTAGTCTCAACAGAAAGGCCAAAGGATTACTTTTCTTGTGCAAGCCCTCAGTCCTTTGGATTATACTTAAGACGTTATCTTAAAATTGGTTCTCCCTCTTTGTAGTTTGGGAAGACTATTTTCCTTCCTTCAGCTGTAAGGCTTTCTTAAGGGGGAACATGGCAGTCTTCCCACTTATCCCAGACATATTTCTGCATTACTGCAGGTAACGAGTCCAGCACTGAGTTCCAAAAGGTGAAAATAGCCCTAAATCTAGGAAAAAAAAATCATATGTATCATATATATTTGTAACACACACAGTACACTTTAATGTTTTTTTTTTTTTAATTTTTTTTACTAAACTGAAATTCTTTGGAAAATGCTCTCTGTATTTTGCCTATGATAGTTTGGACAGAAAGCTTTAATTAGTTTGTAAGGATTTCATTATTTTATCTCTGTTCATTATTTTTTTTTCTCAGACTGTGAATGTTCTCTATTTTCACCATCAAATAGCTTGCTGGCTATTTTTGTCCAACAAGAACCCTGAAACCATTGCACTGGAGTGCTGAGCCTATCTGCCCATTCTGTCAACAGGATGAAAGTGAATCTCAAGCTTTTTTAATTACAAGGATAACATGTTCGCTCATCTAATAATGAAGATGGTTAGCAATTTTAAATTTTAATAATCAATTACTGAAAGTAATTCTCCATTAAACCACAAGAGAGCCATTAAATCTCAAAAGATGGAACATGCTGTATGTAACAGTAGCAAAATTTCTATTTTTAAATATCATTAGGGAATATCTGATTTTCATTTCTCTGCTTTTCTTTTACCTTTTTCCTCATGCAGACCATCTCATTTTCAGCAAGAAGACAGCACATGATCTTATAAATAATAAAAGAAAATTCTTGTAAGACTTGAGCCAATGTCTGAAATATGTGCTAAAAATCTAATTTGTTTCAATCCAGCATATTTTGACTGAATAATAAGTAAAGTGACTAATTAAAATCTTAATACACTGAGGGCTAGGTGGCACGGTGGACTTGGTACACTCTCCTTTCACCTCAGGGAGCCTGAGTTCAGATCTTATTGGCATTGCAGGTGCTGAGCAGAGTTTGGTGGTTTCTCTTTTACTGCTGGTAAAGCTGCTACCTAAAACCATAACTTTAAGTACTACTGGCAGCTTCAAATACAAGTATGTTGAGAGCTGGAAAGCAGGGATACTACAGCCCTTAGACAGCTTGGTGTGCTTCTGTGAGGATGCCTATTGGTGTCAAGCTTGCCTCAGTGACAAGCAAGTTGGCAAACATAAACCAATAGTTGCTTCCAGCAGAAATAAAATAACCCCAAAGTGTTGAGGCAGGAGGAAAGTAATAGGTGTGCCTTTTGTGATCTGAAAAATAACCATTTTTCTTCCTGATGTTTTTAAAATTCCAATCCACAGAAGTGATTTGTAGTGGTTTATTGATATTGGACTAGATTTAAAAACGCATTGTGATTTAGTGCGCATGATAAAGCATGATAAATTTATACATTAATTTACTTTGTATGGGGAAAGGACCCAAAACTGCTGGAGGGAAAAACAATGATACAACTTCAAAATGATACTTAGTCTCCAGATATAGTAAACACTGACATTGCAGAGCATGTGCACCTTTTCAAGACAGTAGTATGTATTAAGACTTAAAAGGTTCCACTTGATGCTTTGAACCTTATCATGGAATTACCCTGTCTCGATGTGTCCGATGGCCAACGCTGGAGCAATACGTGCAGTTGAGAGGCTCATAATGTCAGTTGGCATCTCTTCCCTGTACGCAGCAGGGAAGGTCTGTGTCTCTGATGGCTTGGCTTAAATCAGAATGTGATAACATCTGGAGAAACGTTATCAATCTTTTCAAAGGATCTAAGTTGCCTTAGGAGACTAAGTTTCTTTGTAAGTAAGGTGGAAGAAGGTTTAAGTTTTGTTTTGGGTTTTTTTGTTTGTTTGGGGTTTTGTTTTGTTTTGGGATTTTTTTCGTTTTATGTGTGTTTGGTTGGGTTTTTTTAACCCATACTTGTGTACCCCGAAAACTTGGAAAAAATTTGTGTTTTACTTGTCGTAAAGCCTGCTGCTGCAGCTGTCATAAGTCTGATTTAGTGATTGTGGAGGAGGGAATTGTCTTAACACAGAACTCTGCATTAGTCTTAGGGTTATTATCATTGTCTGAGATTCACCTTGCTCTTAACTTGTTTTTGTTGATATAGAAAAAATAGTTACAGAAAACTGTGGTGCTCTCCTATGTCTTCTTCCAGAACTTCAGGTTACAAATATAAGTTGAATCTTGAGGAAAAATTCCACATATCTGAAGGCTAAGTAATGTAATAATGGTGTGACATTCAGCTTTTTGGGTAGTTTTAACAAATTTTATTCCTCCACCTCAAACTCTTTGATAAGACTGCATCTGTATCAGCTTATTTCTTATCAGGCTCCTAGGGGAGGGACAAACAAGCTTTTGAACACAAAGCCAGTCTCAGTGTCTGAAATTGAAGCAAAAACTCTTCGAAATTAAATATAGGTGGAGAACAATTGCTCTGAGCTTAACTTGATTATGTTCATCAATTAGGCAATTTGAAAGAAAAGGTGATTGGACCTGTGGAGCAAAGGGGGAGTATTAACAAGGAGAGGAGTGACAAGGTCACTAACCTTCATGGCACAGAGAGAGAGACAGATAATTAGCATTTGTGAAACATTAAGGCAATATTTGGGGGTAGAGGGTTAGTGAATAAACTGTAATATTCCCAAAATACTGTTGTCACTGTAGAGATATGAATGTTAGTTCTGGTCTTGTCTCTTCTTTCTTCAGCTCCTTCTCAATTCAGGGCTGAGAAGTTACAAATAGAATGGCTCTTTTGTGGAAAAATATTCTGCAATGTTTAGCAATATTTTTATCCCTTTTTTCAGTGCTTGATTCACAGTGGTGGTTAGGAATTGGCTGAACCTGTGGATAGCTTTGTTAGTGGTATAAATAATTTTAGCAAATATTTTCAGCTGTAGTTATGGCAATTAATATCCATCTTCTGTCTTGACTGCTCTGTGATTGCTGCTTCCATTAGGCAAAGGGTGACTTGTGGGATATTTGAGTCCAGTCATGGGTTTTACTTTAAAAACAGGATCTTTCCCTGTGAGTGAATTTCTTGATGTGTTATATTCTCCTAGTATAAGTGGTAACTTGCATCTGAATGAAATTTTAAGGAAGTCTGGTAGATGACAATTTAGGATATAGATGTACTGTGCACCCCTTAAATCTTGAGTGTATATATAGTACAGTTTTGAAGAAGCCATGTGTCTTTTGGAAGAGTTAGGAAAGTTCCAAGGGTCTGTGAGAAACGGCACCTTGCAGATATTCCTTAGTTTGCTCAAGGTATTCTGAAAGCAAGTGAGGCAGTGTGTGAGAGCCTCAAATATGTCCACATTTTTTATATGTTATGTGGAGGCCTGGTGCTTTTGTGATCTAAGTCCACAGGGTCTTTCAGGGTTTTGGAGCTTGGGTAGATTGTCTTTTTGGTGCTGATTGTTTTAGAAACCATTAGAGGGATTAGATCATCCTTCTCTTCCAAATTAATCAAAGGAAGCTTTGATAGTTTTCAACCTAGAAGTTTCTAAGATCAGAAGTCCTTCTTCAAGTGTTTTGACTGGTTTCTGGGTTCTCACCTTTGTTAAAAATCCAATTCTATGTAGTTGATTAAAGTGAAATTTCCAAGGAAGGGTCATCTCTTCTACTTCCAACTGTGGAACATCATGAATGCAGAAGCACCACTGTCAGTGCACATAGTTATATAAATATATTTGCATACTCAGATCTTTTCCTCAGGTTTTATTGTGTGTATGTTCAGGGAAATTTTGCTTCTGGACGTCCTGTCTGTAACTGGAAATGCTGTCACACTGTTTGTGTGCCTGAAGAATTGCAATGTGCTGTTCTTTTTTGGTTGGTTTGGTTTCTTTCTTTGGGTTTTTTTGTTCACCACAACCTTCACTGTTTAACTCTTCTTGTTTTCTTCTTCTGAAACACTTGTCTCCCCCTCTGGTATATTTCAAAGTATTTAGGTTTTTAAAATTTATTTTAAAATTTTTGCTCAAACTATGTTTTTTCTGCCTGTACTTTTAAAAACTTATTACGTCTGATGTCCTCTACCTTCTATGCAGCTTCCCTTTTTGCTCTGCTAACCTGGCTAGCAACACAGCTCCTGCTTCTTTTGGTATCCCCAACCTTGGTCTAATATCATTTCAGTGCTTTCTTCTGTTTTCTTCTCACTGTAGAGTGAACATAATTTTTGGGGTACTGAGAGAAACTTTTAAGTATACATTTACACATTGCAATGGCAGGAATCCTAGAAATATTTAACTATCATGCAGAAACACAGCAGAGTTCAGCACAGCTTCACATCAGTAAGTGTTGCCCAACCACTGGTAATAAAATCGTAGCATCACCCTAGAGTTACAGGGGAGAGCCTTATGCCAGGCTCCACAAGGGAAGGATTAAATGTTTTTTAATGATGTGTTAACGGAGACAATTGACCAAGTATGTCAGTTGCTGTCCAGGACTGCACATGAAGTGTGGTGTAGAGAGGTTTTCTCATGCTGAGAGATAAACAGTGCAAACTTAGTTTAATCGAGGCTATGTACAAAGTATGTAAATATAGAAGGGGAACTCCCAAACCTACATATGTAACAACAACATAGCCTGTTTCTATTAGCTAAACAGGAACAACTTCTTTCCGTTTAGGTGTAACTAGGACTTTCTCTATAAAGATATAATCTCTCCTAGTCTGATTTACTTCTTTTTGTATTCAAATAGATTGTTTTATTTAATACGTCTGATGGCTTCTTAAAAAAAAAAAAGAAATACTTAGAGAAATAAAGCCTTTATCTTCAAGAACTTAATTCAGAATAAAGTAGTGCTGAAGTCTAGCCATTCTTCCCATCCAATCCTAGTTACTTACAGTAACAAACCAAGAGGACTTTATCTGAAGAAAGAAATCTTGTTGGGGATATGAGTGAAAGAAACTGACTTTTGGAGATGAGTTAAACACAATAATCTGTTTTGTAGTTAAACACAATGAAATATTAGACATGGCAAGGACATAAAAGCAAGCAGCAAGAGGGAAGCAGAGCTTTCAATACTAGCAAAAGGCTGAAATTAGGAAAACGGATTGCTACAAATGTTTATGAAAGTGTTCCATAATAAGGTATGAATATGCACAATTTTTAGCTCTTGCCTAAGACTGATGCTATTGTATGTTCACCTGGCATAAAAGTTTCTTTATAGTATAAGCTGAATTTAAATAATTTTGGCATGGGACATGATTTGAGGGATGGGAAAGGGAAAGAGCCGATTTGGATATTCTGAGATGGATACAGTTCTTCAGGGAACAGGTTTCATTCTGCACTTCCACCTTCCCAGGATATCCAAACGGATCTATGCCTCTCCATTTTCACAGAATGTGTATTAATTCTGCATTAGGCACCTGCTTCCTTCAGCTCCCACATTGTGTTTGTAAGCATTAGCTCTGGCACCTATCTCTACTCCTGAGAAGATTAGTGGTGTGCCTTATTACAGGGAGAGGAAGGGTTGATCCCAAGGGGAACTGACTGAAAACTTCTTGTCACTACTGCCACTAAAATTTTGGGTCAGGAATTGCTTGACAGCTGCTCCTTGAAGTGAAGACTTCAATGGATTTTCAGTCCTTTCTCTTGGTTGGAACGAGAATCCCCTTTCCCTGTCCTGGGGTGAGTGCCTGTTGGTCAGCAGGGTGGATTGGTTTATCATTTAGAGGTTGACTGGGCATTGCAACAGTGTGTTGTGCTCAGTGAATGTGATTTACGGAATAAAGCAACTAAAAAATCCCACAGCTTTTGTCTGCTCTGTTTCCAAGGAAAGGGCTTTGAATACAAACATAAATTTTTATCGGTACCATCCACTGCCTTCCTCTTTGGCCCTCATAGTATATGCTCAAGCGTACATACTAGCATTGCAGCATGTTCTGTATTTTTCTCTACATCTCTGTTTCTTTTCTTACCCCAAGGTCCTGGACATAACAAATTGCTGGTGTTCTTACTTTATTCAGACAATGACCCAGTCTGCAGTGAAGAAATGTAAAATTTCTGTAGCATAAAATTAAGACATCTAAAATTGATTTCTTCTAGTGGCTTAATGAGAAGTGCTCATTGAGTTTGAGTCCAGGGATGAGATTGTGAGATTTTTTTTTTTTCTAAGTCTGCCTTAAAATTTAATTTTAACTGTAGGAATTACACCTTTGTCAGTGCAAGATTTTATTTTTTTCATATATACTTGCATAACAATCTTCAGGTCTTTGAGACAAGATGTAAATTCAAAGTCCTTGACCACCTGTGGTCACCAAAGTCTTCATGGAGCTCTTTGCAAGAGGAAGAAAGTTAAGGCCAATGCCCTGGCCAGATGGCTTCAGTAACTATAATTTCTCTTCCTAAAAGTATCTTTGCTGATTACAAATGGAAAAGTCTGTGCTTTATATTCTTCCCAAAATTACTGCTTGGTGATGCTGAGTACTATAAAAACATTCAGCATGGGCCAGAGAGGGTTAAGCATAGACTCAGGCAGAATCCATTTGCTTCTCTCTATAGACCTGTCCGCCTTGTGCTAAACATGTGCACAGACACAAATAGCTGAAAGGAGTTCTGTGTAATTCATAGTTCAAGTTTGAATATCAGTGTGTACTGTTCCATGATGAAAACATTGCATATCTTGGAGGATTTTTGCTGTTTGTCTCCTGTTTCTTTCAGAAGAGTTCAAAGTACTTTAAAAAATGTTGGCTACTATTTCCTGTAAATTTTTTTCTTTCATTATTGCCATAAAAGGAAGAAAAAAAGTTCAGGAAATACTTAGATATTTTCTGCTGCTACTCTGCCTGTTTCCTCCAGTCCTTTTTCATGTGAACTACCCTCAGAATAAAATCATGGAGCCGCAAATGCTATTCTTGTGCAATTCTTCTATTCAATAATGCTAAAATAGAAATTGTTCAGTTGTTCAAATAGTGTGCTGCCTTCCACCAGACTGTTGCTGTTTAGTTCACATATATTTTGATAAGAAATTTCCTGGAGACCTACATTTATAGGCAGGGAAAAGATGGGAATACATGGGAGGCAATGAAATTGCTTCATTTAGCACAACTTTGCATTTAAAGGCAGGCCTAAGTAAACAGAGAAGGTTGTATTAATTTCAAGTTGAATTTGTATATTGAATTTCTTTTCAGCTGTGTATCTAATGATTGGGCACTGAAACGTTTCCACAAGCCTGTAGTTGTGTAGTGCTCACGAGCAGGGTTGGGCAGAAGCTGGCATGGTGTGCTGGGATGTGCCAGAGGAGTACAGCTCATGTGAAGAACTTGATAAGTGTTTTAGAACTTCTCTAACCCAGTTGGTCTACTTTGTTTTGCCGTTTTGCTAATGAATTCCCTGTACACTGTAGCCTTATAAATAAAACCAACTTCACTATAAGCTGAAACTAGCTTTCTCTTTAAAACCCCATACTACAATAAAAATTGAATATAATACACTGGGAATACCACCAAAGTTTGTAACCCATGTGTATAATCAGTGGAGCCTACTGAAATGTGTTTCACTGTACTAAAATTAAATGTATCTAAAAATAAGAAAATAAGTAAGTTGTCAAATTCTACAATACTAGTATAATGATTACTACACATACATAATATAAAAGACACATGACATTTTTCAGTCTGATTGGGATAAGATAATGTTTTACTATCAGATTGCAGTTTTGTTAAGCACAATTTGCAAATCACAACACCACAAACTTTGGAAATGCAGCTTTAGCATTGTTCTGTGTTCAATAATTAAATACAAAATGCAAGTAGTTGCCTTCTTGACTTTCAAATCATACTTTCGCCACATCCAAAATGAAACACAACTGCAGGGTACTAATAAAAGTAGGCATGACTAGGCAAGGTAATTTCCTCCAGCATTAATCTTAAAATCTTTAAGAGTCATCAGAGTTTTATTTCACTGGTTCTGGTTTAAATGGCTGAGTTTAACAGCACATTAAAACTTGTGCTGGGGGATCAATTTTAAACAAATGCTCCCTTTGCAGTTGTGCCTGTATGGAGAAAAAGAGTCTGTTGATCAAAAAATCAGTGTGCTTTAAACAGCTTTTGAAGTGACTCTCCTGTAAGTTTAAAATGTATTGGGTGCTTGATGTCCCCTCATTTGTTAAGGAGCTGTTTAATTTTAACAGTAAGTACTTGGGACGGTGTTTACTTCTGCCCTGAGACTGCCTGAGCACAGAAGGGGTGAGTAGCTCTCAGGTACTCTCAAGTCTTTGGTTACTCAAGTCACCACAACCAAAGTCCTGCTGAGAAGTAAATCACTCATAAGCAATTTTCTTTTCTTCTAAGTGACAGTGGCTAGCTCAGATTCCTAAGGAATTAAACACACTTCTGATTTGCAAATTTACTGTTCATCTCTTATGGGCTCCCTTTTGCTGGAGGGTGGTGAGATGTAAAGGATCCTAATTTAATTTCCTGAATTAGGGAAAGCCCTGCAATGGGCTCTTCTCCATGTGTAGTCTTTTTCTTAGAGAGGCGATGACTTCATTTATGCTACAGCTGAAAATAAAATAAGGCAAGGAGAGATTGTGCGTGCATCTCTTGTTCATTTCTGTAATCCTTGTATGGATAAATGCATATCCTAGTCAGTGGAAAGGAGAGCTCTGTTGTAGGATTGAGGATGTCATCTTATGCCTTCACATTTGGAGATTATCTAGGCAATTAAATCAATAGATAAGAATAAATTATTGTGACAGCAACCACACTTTTATATAAATAGTTCTAGCGAAATATTTGCAACTATATATGGGGTAAATACAATCACAGTCTAAACTTATTTCTGAATTGTGTTACCTGATGTCTGGAAACAATATTTGAACCAGGAGATCAATCATAATTAAATTTGGTTTCTGCTAAGTAGTATGTATATAATTTCAAGTTTATGTGTAATTTAAAGAGAATTTTAGCTGACGTTGCTGCAGAAGCGCTTGAGTATTTTTGGGGGAAGTTTAAAATAGTTCTTGCTAAGTCTTGCATTGCCTTTTAGACTTGATTAAGCTAATTTGGTGATGGGCAGAGCTTACATGGCAGGTCCCCTGTGACAACAATATAAATATCTTTATTAGGGCCATTTCTCATTAAAAAAGCGTGGGAGAAAGTTCATACAGTTCCTGTCCTTAGGAGGAACTTGCAGTCTGGTCTGGGATGTTTTTAAAAACCTTTTCTGGTTTGCATTTTGTGGATTAGTGTCTCTGTTCCAAGGTTTCCAAGCGTTGTGTCTTTTATCAATCACAAGCATCCCTGCTCACCTTATGCATTCAGCTGACTCCAGGCAAAATCTATTTATTTTTACTATTTTCTCATAGGTTAGTAAAGGGTCAATTTTGTGAGCAGCAAGCAGGTGGCATTATATTTATCTTCTGTATTTCCCTCTACATTAGACATACTTGGGGTTTTTTTTCTAACTTGGAAGTTGCAGGATTATTAGAAGAAGGGAGAAGACAAATTTCTTCAGGGTCTACCACCTACTCTTTGGAGGTGTTGTCTTCCATCTGAAATACTTATGCACCATCTGCACAGTTACCTTAGCAATAATACTACCCTGGTTAGCCAAGTGTTAATACCAGCTTCCTCCTTCATCTGACAGCAGCAAGCATTACCTCTGCCAGCCTCTGGCATCCTTAGCAATTGGAGCTGTTAATTTTTCAGTCACTGCAACTAGTCGTGAGTGATTATTTTCAGACAACTTTCAAACATGCATATTAGGTAATTAAATTTGCAATAAATGTCACTCTGTTATGCTAATGTTAAATATGCAACCCTTTTCTTGTCCCTCTGTATTAAGCCTTTTCTAAACTGATGTGTCAATAACTAATTTTTTCCAGCTGTTCTAGATCAACAGTTATTTTCTGAGCTGTGATGTAAAAAAAATAAAATGAACTCACCTCATTGGTACTCTATAGAAAAGAAATGTAGCATCTTCAGAAGTCACTTACTTGCATTCAGGTGTAATAACTCAGCTTCTAATACTACTTTTCTCCTTTACTACCACTTATGTTTCTTCTGTTTTGGGCCTTTTGAATCCATCATGATGCAAGACTAACAAACTTTTAGTGTGGGAGAGAGTCTTAATTTAAGAGACTATCTTGTACCCAGAAAATGTAATTGAAAACAAAAAAAGTTTCAAAAATTTAGAGGTATTTCCCTTTAAGTGTCAGTTTTTCCCTTCAAATATTGTTTTGAGGAGGAAATTATTTGGGGTTATTATTAGGTTTCCTGGTATACGACTCTGACATTATTTTTAGTATACTTAATACATAGATATTCCGTCATGAACACTAGACTTCAACAATTGTTCGAAGAGAAGCAGACTATATATATATGTATAATTTTTAATAGTGGACCTGACAGTGTTAGGTTAACAGTTGAACTCTATGTTCTTAAATGTTTTTTACAGCCTAATTCATAAGATGGCTTGGGTTGGGAGGGACCTTAAAAATCATCTAGATCACCTAAATGAGTCTGTGATTCATCAGGATTCTACCAAGTCCTGTCTGCTTTTGCCATTCCACCTTAAATTGCTTCTTAGAAGCAGAACCATTGTGTTGATAAAAAATAATATTCCTTCAGCCTTTCTTATTACAGAATTTTACAGAATGGACAAAATTCTGAGTCAGAATGATTGGAACAGAAAAACTTTTGTTGCTAAGAAGGTGGTGGTTAATAATTTTCAGGTAATATGGAGATAAACTGGACCTAAATAATCTTCAAGGAATTTTTTGTTTCATGCATTTTCTCATCCCAAAAATGAAAGTGAAAAATTGTTCTTCCTCTTGCCTAAAACTATTTCTGAAAAGCAGACTTTACCTTATAGCTTCTAAACCAGTGCCTACTAACACATTTGATAAAGCCTGGCATGGTCCTAGTAACATATTTTTGACAGTGGTATTCCTGGAAGATATAAGTCTTTCTGTGCTCTGGCAAATTTGTGGGCTTACGTAGCAACCACGGAACACATTTCTTTTCAGCTGTCAATGTCTCTCAGACACCACAAAACAGGTGGGAGCAGGTAAATAGGCATTTGGGAGAACGAAAGCATAAAAGAGTTGTTGCACTTGTTTTTCTGTTTTCTAAGATGATATTCTGTATTTTACATGTACATTTTGGATGTTCTAGAAGACTTTCTTTGCCTGGAATATGTAGCATAAAGATGCTACATTTGTTTGTGTATAGAAAGTACATATTATGACCGCAAAAGAAAGCGACCATGTATTTCAAAACTGTGCTGTAATACATCTGCATCAGGGTGCAGAGTTCATATAGTGCAATCTCAAGCCTTTCCACTCCTGATTGTGAGCATTTTCCAGCACAGTTGTGAAATGCAAGTGCTGCATCCCTGCCAATTTTAACCTTGCTCATCCAAATACACTCAGATACCTTTCATGCAGCCCTTTTGATGCAATCTTGTATAAGGCAATCCCTATGATCCCTCTTTTAAAAACAAACCAACTTTAAAATTAATATTGCAGCAGAGCCACTTTCTTTAAGCAAATCAACATCTTTGGGAATGAAATGTCAAATGACTAAGCCTCACTTCTGGAAGTTTGCAGCAGAAGTTTTGACCACATTTAAACCAGAACAGTGAGAAAGTGATCACATGATGTCTAGATGTCTTCCTCAGGATAGGAAATACAAGATAATTGATTTTTATTCAGAAAGGTGCTGAATATCCCAGCTTTCATGTTAATATCATTTGGGCATAGGATGTGCAGACAACTGTCCCAAAGGAAAAGTTGTGTATGACAATAGTTTACTTTGTTGTGTGTGTTTAATATGTGGAGGAGGAAATTAATTTTCTTCACCTACCAGCTAAAATACAGGAATAGAAAACTCTAGAGTGACTCTTAAAAAAAAATACTGTTGTTTTATTTACCCAACCTTATAAGATGAGCTCATAAAAAAAGCATAGTGCTATAGAACTTTATAGAACAGCGCTATAGAAATTTCATTGATTTAAAAAAAAACCACAAAACCCCATTAAAAATGAAAGAAACCCCACATCTTCAACTTTTCTTGTTATAATTATTTTTGGGATTGCCTTACTTTGAAGTATTATAAAAACTTGCATGATGCCATGAATCCTCATTTACAATGGCTCCCGAAGGACGCTTGTGACATAACAGAATTCACATGAAGTTAGTCAGTCACAAGGGATTTGAGATGAGGTTTTAAGTGCTTCCAAGTCTTCTTTATAATCCACACAATTGTCTGTTTAGACTTGCAGGTATATATGCCCCTAAAGGGCACAGTACAGCTGTTATGACACTGGATGTAGAAACACCTGACATTTAGGAGTTTCATTTGTGGCATGAAACCTCTACTTTGACATCTGACTGATAGAGATTCACTGATAGCATGAACCATCAGATCTTCTGATTTCTTTTATTTAAAACACCTATAAGGTGACTACCTAAATCAATCAATAAAAAAATCGTGATTACAAGCAGTATTGAAGCTCTGCATTAATTTTTGAGACCTTGAACATATACCTTTATGTGATATTTATAGCCTTAAGTTTTCTCTTGGTGTTTGATCCTGGGAGCTGTTTCTTTGCAAAAAGCAAAACATGATATTCTTTTCTTGAAAGGAATTTCTTTCCATTGGTGTGAGGTGCTCAGCAGAAGAAGCATCAGTCTGACTGCCAGAGACTTGAACCTATATCAGATCCCATGTCTCCTTCTTCAGCGAGAGTCCTCACTGTTATATATACCTAGGTTGCTGTTCTCTTCCTTCTTTGCAGGAAAAAGTGTTAGCCTGAAGGGAATAAGCAGAATTCCTGATGGGATATTCTGCTAGGAATGGGAAATATGTGCTCTGCTCCTTGTTCTAGGGACTGCTTGTGTTTTACTCATTAACAATTTCATATCAAGTACGTGAAATCTCATTCATAAAAGAAGCTTCCCAGTGAGCTGTTTGAATACATGGCTGATCAGTGCTCAAGAATGAGATGCTTCTGGGTGTATTTAGAAACAGAATAAGTGCTGAGTCTTCATAGTCCAATGAATGTTGTGAAGAAATACCTGAACTTTGGGCTAAAATAGTGAAACCATAGTATCTGTGGCTACTCTGGCTGTACTAATCATCATATCTCAAGAAAGCTGACGTGATTAGATTGTTTCTAATATTTGAGATGCTCTGGGATTATGGGCTGTTGCCAATTTATGTGTAGGCTGTGTCAAAATGTAGATACTTGATGTTGTTTCAGTCTTGGAGCATTTGACATATCTGCATTTGACCAGAAGATACACTACAGGAAATCTACATGTTTCTGAAGTGACAGCTGGAGATCAGATAAAATATTCTAGAATTTCTACAAAAATATCTGTAATGGAGTGCAACTGAATCTCATTCCTGGGTGAGTTTTGGACACCTATGGAATTAAGCAAACATCTAAAGGTTGGTGCTGCTGGGTTTCTGAACACGAATCTGCCGTGCCCCGCACCAACCAGCAAGTACATGAGCATGCTTTACTAAATGGAAGGGAAAGGATAGGCTGGGCTTATTGGCAGATGGCTGTGCTGTCCCCTGGGGAGGTAAGAGCTATGAATTTGAACTTTGTCAGACAGAAGAGGAAATTGATACCTCACCACAATTTAATAACACACTTGAGCGTCTGCTCAAAAGCTCCTATTGTGAGTGTCTGAGTTGGAGAGAGGATTCTCTCCACGGTGCAATTTGCAGTCTTATTCCCTGAATGTCAATGGACTCCTTCTGGATTTACTGTGGATTTAAGGTTCTCTCCAAGGGAACCCTGCTGAAGACCTCACTCCAACTTGCAATCAGAATATAGCTACGTGTGTAGCTGGGTTCCACTAGGAAGAGGAGATCATTGATGGTCTCACTAGGTTACACCATGGTGTTGATAATGCCAAGGTTACAGGTCGATCTCTGTATGGGCTATTTGATGATCCTTGTGGGTCCTTTCCAACTCAGAATATTCTAGTGCTATGACTTGCCGTACATGAGCAGCTAAAGTACTTGAATACTTAGGAAGTCCTATTGTGTTTTACCCAGATATATTTTTGTCTGTGAATATGCATACCTAAGTGGTGTATGGATGGATCAGATTTTTTAGCATAGTCTATGCTCAGCATACATTAGAACATCTCTGTGAGCAGGGGTGCAGGTTTTCATCCTTCTTCAAGGATTTATTGTAACAATCATAATGAAGTTCTGTTCACAGAACATGTGTGTTTTGCTCCAAACTACTCAATTTTGAGCTCTTTGGAGGACAGTCAAACCTTCGCTATCTGTATAAAAAGGGCTTTACATGGCTAAGACTCCTGTGTTCCTGGTGTTCGGAGGCTAGTTTGAAATTAAAAGTAATATTGTCGTTGTAGTTTTCCAGTGAGAATGGGAGGAAATAATAAAACTTTGTAGATTCATGGCAAAATTAATCTTAAATATTTTATTGTAAGAAATGTAAATCTTCTATTATGCTTTTGTATTGCAGTGACACGTACAGTTGTTTCGAGGTGAAGATATATAACTTGTACATATTTTCAGGATGATACCTTTATTTTGTTTGTTGTTTGTTAAATCAAAGGTGGAAATTATGATGAAGTAAGCATCAAACATCTTTCTTATGTTTTTAGCTCCCTAGTACTGTATGAACAGCTCATTCAGGCAGTAGCTATAAATACATAGTGGCAGACAAACTGTACAAATGAACTCCGAGCTATATATACATGAGTGTTTTGCACAGGTTAAAGGAGAAAAAGGAACATTTTCCTATGATATCAGAATATGGCTTGATTGAAGATATGCACAGGCATACAAGCACACATGATTATTGCTTGAGCTTGTGAAAATGGAGCTCTTAATATATGTTCTAACCTCCATTAGGAATATTATAGATCTGCAGTCTGCATCTATATTTGTTATTTAACAGTGATAGTGCATATTGTAATTGATCTAGATAAAGATGTTAGTGTAAAGTAGGCAGATGTGCTTAAACTACATGTCCCCATGTAGTCATATTGTCCAGTGATGGCTTAATCTTTGAGATAAAATGTGCAGCTCCACACTGTAGCTTGGTATAACTTTTAAATGCAAAATTCCTATGCACCTTTATCTAAAGTGAAAGAGCTTTGTACTTATTTTATAATACACGTAATTAAGTGCTGAAACTGAAAACCATGTCCAAGTGAAGAATTTTGCTGATTTTGTGTGTGTGATTGTTTACAGATTTTGTGCTCCCAAAGAATACACTTAAACACCCAATCAATGAATAACCTACAGCAGTTTGTTGTAGATTCAATAATGGGGAATGGTGCATTGTACCAGGATAGTCAGATATACCCATAGGAAGTGTCAGTGGTCAAAATGCTTCCATTGCCAGAAGGTAGTCTGAAAATGGTCTGGAAATTCAATACAGCATTGACCCTACATTGTATACATGAGCTGCAGTCTGTTTCTCAATCTTATTTGAAGTTTAAAACCAGCCATTTTAATCCTAGGATTTATAATATATTTGTACAAATTTGTATTCCAGATTAAAACTCTTTTTTTTGTAGCTATAAGTTTGAGGTATTCATGTTTATTTTTTCCTCTGTTTCTATATACAACCTTCTTGGTCTTTTTTAACATAAACATATTTCATGACAATGAAGTTTCTGAAACTACATTCTTAGAAAATTTATACACACTCCTCTTCATTGTCAGGTATCTGTACCTGATACCAAATATTATTTAAATATTTCAAATTGAAACAAAAACTGTGCATGACATTTTAAAAAATAAATTGAATATAATACGTCTTATACAGGATTATAAATTAACTTTATTATATGAAACCAAGCTTGTTTCAATCTATGCAGTTTTTTTATTGTTCTTTTTTTTGTTGCTGTTTTGTTTGTTTTAGAGTGGCAGTATTAATTTTCTTAATAATCCCACCTAGGACCCTGCCTACCTCCTATTCCCAAATGGATCCTATGCTGCAACTTGGATGCAACAACAACTTTCTGCTAATTGACACATCACCTTCCTCCAGTCTACTGCTTATTCTAGGTAAGTCAGACAGATATTTTTATTGCGCAGTGTTTCTTGTTTTCTAAGTTGCCAGTGGAAGTCTTGCTAAATGTGTGCTGCCCTGCCCTGTGCTTCAGACTGATGCATATTAAAGTGAGCATTGCTAATATATACTTGGGAAAAAGTCTTTGCACTTAGTGCCTTGAGTTATGCATATGACCACAAAGTGAGATTACACCACTTGTGATTTTTAATGTACAGTGTCACAGGCTGGCTTTCAAAAATGAGCACGCACCTCTAGCATTTGCCTCTTAAATAAAATTCTACTTGTCCTATTAAAATATCATCCATCAACTGTTTGGTTTAATTCAGATTTTTAAGAAGACCTTCCTCCCTTGAGGTTGTGTGTATGATGAAATATTTTAACTGTATCTTATTTAAGAGATGCAAATAAAACCTTTCAGCTTTTTCTGAAGCCTAGAAGTGTTTTGTTTTGCCAGCTGTCTATGAAAGTTCAGTGCATAAAATGTTAGGAGCCTGACTTTTTTCTGTCTTGTAGATCTTTGAAAAATTGGTTTATGGCATGTCGTACATCATGTATCTAAGACGTATGGGAATAGTTAGAGATTAAGGTAAATAGACAAATTGAACTGCTTTAAATCATTTATCCCTGTTTCACTTTTATGAAAGAGTTTATGAACAAAAGTTGACATTAAGCAATCACAATAGGCTATTCTATATGTTTTAGACAGTGGTAAAGACTTTAGTGTCAGAAAGTGTTGCATCACTGATGCTTATATCAATTTGATTGGTGTCCAAGTTTTAAAAATGTTACTTTGTCAAGTCATAACCTTTTCTGAGTCTTTCATTTGTCATTGTTTTGATGATTATATCTTAAGGAAAAAAAAAGAAAAATGTTCTGTGCCTCAGGAATCATATCATAGTTCATAAGGCTTATCCATTTTTTGGATAAAATTAACATTTTTTTGTCTTATGATTGCTTAGATGTTTTGGTGTAGAGGTTTCATTTCAAAGTCAAAGATTAGCAATTTTGCTCAAGAAAATTTTGTTAGAAATGCATTTTAATGAAATGTCAGCATGGCTTGCAAAGTCATTAATGAGAATAGTTATTCACACATAGCCACCATACTCTGGATGTTATTGTTAATAAAAGTGCAGCGAGCTGGAGGCTTCCAGACCAAAGGAAAACATGTCAGGTGACCAAGCAAGGTAATTCAGAGTATGAATTTGATATAAGCAGACGAGTGCTTTTTTTTCTTCCCCAGTCTTCAACAGCTTAATAAAATGAGGCTATTCTGTAGACAACGAATAACTAAGTGGGAATGGACCTGTTTTGCCTACTTGTGTTTTTTGAATCTCTGCAGGAACTTAACAAATGAGAAACAAAAAGGAGTGTGCACTAAGAATACCATCCATGGTTTAAAGTGTTGTTTCCTTCAGTTTGCAATTTCGGAGCAATTAATTAAGTTGTCATTCTGAAGGAGTGGGAGCTGGGCTGAGTATTCAAGATACTGCTAAGATGAATTGATCATATCTAAATATTTCTGTGTAGTTACAGGAAGCTTTAGGGGAGAAACAACCAGTTAAAATACTTTATTTCATTCAGATCCTTGGGGGCAACTTAGTCAAGTGATTTTAGATTAAAACACCCTTTCTTCCGACTGTCTACTAAATATGAGTGTTATGTGCTTACAAGTATTGTATTTACTCCTTTACAGTATTTACATGGTATTTGATTGTAGGGAGATTCTTGCTGCACATAATTTGTAGGCCTTGTATTTTAGTTGGTTTAGTACTAGTCTTGTAACTAATAGCAATTTTGGTTTATTTTTGCTGGATGCACTAAGAGCCAATACATCAGCGATTTCTCTGATCATGCTAGAAACCAGTGTTTTCTATCAATCTGTTTATAAGCCAAAAAAAGTTTTGGAATATCTATTCATTTGCAAAAGGTTATTTTATTCTCAATACAGATCAGGGACAAAAACATAGGAACGAAACAAGATTTAATGCTGGGAATGTTCTTTTCTGTAGCAAGGTAATAATGTTGCTTTGTAGCTATTTTTAGTGGCTCACTGATTGTTTCGAATTACAGGATGTATTTAGGACTGGTTTTATGTGCTATGCAAAAAACAGGCACTGATTATTTTCAGTTCTATATAAGTGCAGCTTTTAGTCTCTTTGGTGGAAATGTGCTTGTTTCCCGAAATCAATTGCTATCTTCCCTGTGTATCAAATTAGCTATAAAAATAAGGTAACTGAACAAACCCCTACGCTATAAAAATAGCTTTTCGGTGAGTTACATTCCTTAAATTAGAGGAGAAATGACTCTTTACTTTTCTTGATTAAATCTGTATAATGACCTTGATTATTGAAATAAATTGTTTTGTGTAAAAAAGATATATTAGCACTATTTTCAGGTAAGGCTACGTCTCTTTCGCTCTTTTTCTTAGTATTGTATGTTGAAAGAGTGCCTATAAACTTAGCCTGACACCCAAATGTTGCTCAGTTTAAGCAAGGGAACTTTGGCACTTCAATCGCAAGAGGGAGCTGTTGGAGCTCAAACTGATAAAACTGCACACCTTCGTATTCCTGTTTTAATCGATAGCGCTCAGTTCTAAATATTTAATGAAATACATTAACAATTATTAGTTTCCACCATCACACTCTCTGACTACCACTGACATGAATTTTATGAGAGAAGTATGAAAACAATAATTAAAGTGAATAAACCTATACATTGGCACTAATATATTTGGTGTGTGTGTGGGAACACCACCCAATCGTTTCTCCTTATGTTGGTGACAAGCTTAAATCTACTTCAAAGCAAATAGTCTTGTCAAGCAGTGAAACATGACTTTTGTTATAGAAACCTTTGTTATTAATTTATGTTGTTGTGTATCAAAATCTGAGGGTCCAACTTTTCTAGTGTCTCTCCTAGGAAACTGAGTGCACACATGAATGTCATATGGTGAAGAATGTCAGTTTATATGAAAATTGAAGAATTATCGGTGTTTCCCCTGCAGTTATGCACAAAGGCATCATTGTCAGTTGCCTTTCTTAGGCCTTCCCTGCAGGCATGATCAGACTCAAGCAGACAGCTATTTTCCTTTAATTTTCCACAGCAAGGCAGTAATGCTTATGATTATTGTGAAGTCAGGAAAAGTTTAGTTTCATCAAGTGACATGTAGTGTTGCAATTAGTTACTTAAGCACTTCTTATAAAATTTTCTACTACACTATCTGGCTTGTCAGATGCAGCTAAATATTAGCATCTCGTATTAAATAGGAGGGTGAAAACTCCTAGCAGAAAGCCCAGCTGACAGCACTCAACATGAGCTGAATGATCACTCACAATTGTAATCGATTCTGTAAGTACTGAACACAAACCCCCAGGCAATTGAGGAAAATAGGATGATGAAGGACTGCAAACTAATACGTTACACATCTTCATTGATTAGTCATTGATTAACCATTATTTTTCTGAATGACAAACAGCTAGTGGTAAAGTAACTGAAGCTGATGATTTATTTACATGTTAGACAGAAGATGACTTCTTTATTCAGCTGATTGTGAGCTAATGTGAAATGAGAGCACAGCAACAGTTTAAGGATAAGAAAGGTTTATAATAATTCTTTCTTTTTTGATGGCATTCCTAGATTAAAAAATGTTTTTACTTGAAGAAATTTAACTAGACTTAAAGCAGCATATAAAATTCAAATACAGATTATCTACATGGTACCTGTTAGTATAACTACATTTAAAGAGATCATTTTATAGACTTGGTATTTACAAGAATATTGATCTGTGTTTATTGAACTTTTAATTTAATTCTCTGTTTTGTCCAGTGCCTTATTGGCAATTAAACACAGCTGCAGAAATAGCAGAATAATGGTTTGCAATATACCCACTATCTTTATTATTCTAAAAATATCTCTAAACCTTAGCTTTGAACACCCCATGGTAGGAATCACATAATTAGGAAACAGTCTTTGCATTTGAGATCAGGGGTTTTTTTAATATATATCAACCATCTAATTATTACCAGCTGCTTCCAACAGAGTATGAAGTAGAACTGATTTCAGTGGGGGGGGGGGGAGGATGTTGGACTAAGCTTTCTGCCAGTCCAGAGGACTTGTGTGGAGGGTCTGGATGACATTTCCCCCTTCTAGTGTGGCTTTTCGGTTGTGTGTGGGGTTTTTCTGTGTGTGTATGTTTTGGGTTTTTGTGGGTTTGTTTTGGTGTTTTGGTTTTTCTTTGAAACATTTTTCCCCCCTGAAAGAGTTACAAATCTGTTAAATCAGTTTAAGGAACAAGGCTTAGGATACTGTCTGAGATTCTGTGATACAGTCTACTCCAGCTATGAAACTACTGTGGACTATGCCTGTTACTTATTAGTGACAAATCATTAGAAATCTTCACTTTTGTCTATCACAGCATTAATTGTGATAAACTTCGTGCAAGCATGTGGGTATGTGTCTTCATAGGAATTGTGTTCCAAGTTAACAGTAATTAATGTGCACTTAATCTAGAGTGATACTTATCTGTGATGTGTATTAACAACTCATGAGAGAGAATTTCAGTAAAAGATATATGTTTTCAGGGAATATGAATGTAGAATAACTATTTAAGGGAAATTAATCAGCGTTGCAAGATTTGAAGGTAAATTATTGTATCACAAACTAAGCAAAGAAAGACAGCAGTATACCATTGTATACTACTGCAGTTGAAGTGCAGATGGGCTTGATAATACCGTTAGTCACTGTCCATTGTTATAAAAACAAAAGTGCAATTCTGTTGTCTTCTGGTTCTGTAAATTAATACAACTTCTTAAATATCAAATTCCTGCCCCCACTTTATGGTGAGAACATATCATAGATTTTTATGTTCTCTATGTGACTTTGAGAGGTTTACTTACAAGTGGATAGCAACTCATGTCCAACTGGTATCTTCTGAGCATGTTTAGTATGAGCCTCTGCTAAACTGTTAGCTTTATGTTGAAATGCTTGTCAGCTGGAGCTAAGCATGATCTTATTTCTGGGTCTGAGCATTTTTCACGTTAAAAAAATAAACCTCAGTGCTCTTTGTGTTCAGGTTTGTAACTTGCTTACAAAAGATCTCTGGGACAGTGATGAATTTATGCTATTATTACTTTTGACTTTCTGCCAAGAAAATTGAACCAGTTTGCCTCTTGGCACATCAAGTCATCCCCTAGTTTCAGTACTGGGTTGTACTGGGCAGCAGAAGCATTTCACCAGGCACCAAGTTGCTGCTAGCTAGGCAGTTCCATGTTATGAGCCCTGAAATGATGGTGCATACCCATTTGACACATCTTAGTTATAAACCTCCACCTCCTCATGGTTAATCAGCCCTGTGGATTTCCAAAGAACCTGCAGCACTCCTGCCCTCCCAAGCACAGCCTTGTGCTGCACGATGAGCAGTCATAACTGAACACCACTGATTGCTTTAAAAAGTCTGCAAAATAGCAAATGAAAAATTCTTTTGCAGTAAAACCACAGGGAAAAGCCTCTAGGACAAAGCATGAAAATACTTCCATTGCTCTTATGTGCATTTTCAATACATATTTCTGGTTTCTTGTATAAAAGTGAGTAAGAAATCCAATGACTCCTTATGGAATTTTGTGTGTCATACTCTGTTTGTGTTACCCATTCAAATTGCCAATTAAGGGCCCTATTCACAAGAGTTTGATGTGGCCTACTATGTAAAGCTGGTATATAGTTTGTAATCAAAGAAAACAAAGAAATGTTTTGGATTTTGCATCTCATTCCGAGTCCAGATATGTTATCTCAACTACACACAGGGTACAATATGTCTTAGTGTCTTCAAGCATATTTAATATCTATAAATTTTTAAATTAAAATGTAGCTGTCAATTTTAAACTAATTTGGATGGACAGCAATAAAATGCAAACTTCACTTCAAATTAGAATTTTCAGTGAGGATTTCTAATGGAAAGTAATTGCTGACAATAGGAAATGACAAATTACTAATTACTTAGTTCAATTAGACTTTTGTGCCTTTGGTCCTAAGTGGCAAGCATACAGCAAATCTTGCACTTTTATAACAATTAATGACACTAAAACTATTTAAACTGCCAACAGATGTGAGTAAGAAGACATGAATTGAAACTTACTTAATTTACATACTATCCCAATTTTATACCAAGTAAATGGTGTTTAATTTTTATGTTACAATTAGATATCACTGGCATAGTGTGATTTCTGCAGAACTTCTCAGAATAAAATAGTTACACTGAAATGCTAGTGCTAATGCTTTTTTTCCTCTTATCACAGCACTATTTATCTTAAAGTGACTCTAAAAAATGTGGCAGTGAATGGAATGTGATTTTTTTTTTTTGGTAGAGTTTGTGCTTCCTAAGGAGTTCTTCCGATCTGTGCAGTAGAATTACATCAACCTGATCACTGTGATGCAAGATTTCAAATTCTGCTTCTAATTTACAGGTGACTGCAAAAATTCATCTAGTTCATACCATTCAGAAGAAGTCAAACAGTCTATGTATTTAATTCTCAGTCTTTAATGAAAAGCTTTCAGAATATGTGTGTTGGATATTGTTTCTTGATTCGTGCTATACTGACTTAATCCATTTGTTAGCAAAGATTGGAGTCCTCATTCTTTCCTTTATTTTGCAGTTTAACTCTTCTGAATTGCTTTCAGCTATGTTTCTACTGAATATGAAGAGTGGCAAACCTAGATTGACAGCAATGGTTTTTGTGTGATTATTAATGCATTTATACACATGAAGACCTTTTCTGTGAACTTTACCATAATTTCTACACTTCAAAACTTATGACATTGTATGCCTAAAGTTAAATGCTCAAATTAGCCTTTTATGCTTTGGGAACGGGTGGCCACTTTCTAAAGAATTCTATGTGATAATTATGACTTCTTAAGGTGTTTAACAGTTCTGAGAACTCGCCACTTATGTTTGAATATATGAATGCCTACCTAATATGGCACAGTAAAGTATTTTTAGTCAACCAAAGAAAAAATTATACCAAATTGTGGAGTGATTAATCCAATAAAACTCTGTTTGACTTTACAGATTATTTTGCAAAAGCCTATTTCTAAATTTCTTCCTTTGATTTCTTTTTGTTTTGCCCAAAGGCAACATTTAAAAGAATTCATTAATCTAATAGTGATTTACGATAACTTAATTTGCCAGAAAAATCTTCCTGTCTTTTATTTTTTTAGCAAGATACAAGGAAATAGAGGGTTTTGTATCAAGGATGTTCTGCAGAAAATATGTATCGAGAGAAGATAATATGCTTAATACAGGCATAGAAATAGGAATGGCTTTATAAAATATAAATGAGAAGGCTACAAGATAAAGTGTAAAACCCAAATCAGGAAAGATTTATACAAGTGCCTACATTTAGTTGCACGAAAAGAAGCTGTTTAGTAAGGTGCATTGTACAGGTGTGTGATTTTCTTACAAAAGAGCATAAGTACTAATAATGTTACAAGAACTTTGATGCAATGTACTTCAAGACAGACCAAGTATTAAAATATACAATTATGGCATTTCTTCCTTGCTATGCTTTTATCTAAGGTCTTGGCAAATGACTGCCAATTGCTTGTCACTTTATTTAGTCTTCTTACACTTTATGGAGTCCTGCAAACAAAAAAATATAATACAATTCTCCTAGATTTGGAACATTAGGTGTCAGAAAAGCTGAAATGAATAAATGTAGAGGGTGTGTGTTACACAAGAGGGTTATACCATACAACTATATACTTGAAGAGCTAGCTCTTCACTTGGATTATATTAGTGCAGTTTTGTTGTTAGCAGAGATGCTTCAGTATAGATCACTTAAGTCTAGCAATTTCTGTTGAGTTGTACTGTGCTATAATGCTCTAAAAAGCAATCACCTAGCATAAGCAGGCAGTGAAATTTCTGGAAGAAGGATTTCTCTAAGTGTATTTCCCCAGGAGACTATAATTTTGTGGTGTTCGGTTTGAGGTTTTTGATTGTTTTTTTTGTTTGTTTTTTTTTTTTTTTTTTTTTTTTTTTTTTTTGTTTTTTTTTTTTTTTTTTTTTGGTTTTCATTTGGGGGATTTTTTTGTTGCTGTTGTAGTGTTTTTATTTTATTTGGTTTCTAATTTTCCAGTAATTAGGGAAATTATATTATTACTTCAGAATAAAGGTTCTGACTGAATTTAATTGACAGCAGTAGTTCTGGACTAACCTATGTTGTTTCACCACAGCTGTAGTTTTCTCTTCCCAAAAGCTCAGTGAACTTTAGAGCTTGAAATACAAGAGAGACCATACCTCATAATAGAGGAGAAAGGAAAAGCACAGGCTTTTCCCCATAGGGGGTAGGAAGCCTGGGCAGGGACAGAGGAAAGAATGAGTTTCACAAATCAGAAAGGGAAAAATTGTGGCATTGGTATTGTACTTAGAAAGAGATAATGTGGAAAAGAGGTGAGAGCGGGGACAGAAGTATACCTGGAGCAAGAAGGACAGGAAAAAAGAGAAAAACCCAGAAGTGGCCTAATTAGAAGAAAAAAGGAGAGAGACAGATGATAGGGGGTAGGGTAGGGGGGAGCAAAAGAAGGGTCAAAAGTACCAGGCAAAAAAAATAATGAAGCTAAGGAAAATTAGCAGGACAGATATAAGGCTGAGAATATGGTGTCTTCATTCATGCCACAATGAATCATGAAAGTAGAATGTTTAGGCTGATTTAATCATCCACAGAGTGTATAATTTCCTTTACAGCTCCATCATAATTATAGAAGCACTGCAACAGATGAAATATGCAATTCTCGATTGTTTGGTCTATTGAGAAAAATGAGGAAGAAAAGGATGAAAGGCTGGAATATAAACCTAGTCATGTTTAAGTGTACTTTGAAATGTATGAGTGTATAGATACATAAAACTAAAGAGATACCTGTGTCTTTAGTGATACATTAACGTGGAAGCTAGATTGTTAATGACAGTGTCGTGTCAACTAAAAGTACTGAGAGAATGATAATTTACTTCACCGGCAATATGTTGGTTTATTGGTAAAATATACTGGGTTGAACTGAGTTTCTAAAATGGTTTAATACCATTATCATTGTACACATTTTCTTTAGCAAAATATTAATTTCTTCGTAATAAAAAAGGATTTTCATAGGAACTGGGAAATGTAAGCACTGAAAGTCTTCTAGGATTTAATAAGAAAATATAGACTGTCCAAAATTGCCATAATCTCTTAGTCCCTCTGGCCCAGGATGTTTCAAAATTGCATTTGTCATTATAGAAACTCTTAGTTGTCTGACATGATTATTCTGATGTACTTTTCTCTAAAGTAACAAACAATGTGAATGGATTTGTACTGAGCCATTTTGCAGATAATTTTCTATTATCATAGCAGTGAAAATTAACAATACAGGGTGATGCTGTAAATATTTTCTAGCACATGGAAGTAAGTATGCTGCTAATCTATTAGTTGCCTTATTATTCTTCATAATGTAAATTATACATTTCCATTTTATTTATAAGACTAATGACTCTTAACAAGAGCAACTCAACTGAAAATTTCTGATAAAGGTAGATCTCATCCTTTTTCTCTTTTTTTTTTTTTTTTAATTAAATGACAGAGGTTATAATATTCCAGTGTTTTTGAACAGGTAAACAAATTGCCTTACCACCACAACTACCCTCTTCTATTTTTTTAAAGAGGAAATGTGAAGTCCAAAAAGAAAAATTGGTATAATTCAGAGCTAAGACCCTGATTCAGCAAAAATCAACTTGACTCATGCACTGGGCAAGGCCGCTGAAGTCCTGAACAATAGCTTTTCATAGCTACATGTGCAGTGAAAGACAGATAGCTGTATTGCTAAATGGGCCCAGCCATCTTAAACATGCTTAAATGAAATTATTTCAAAAGAAAATTTCGTCTATGTAATAGCATTAAATAATGGTTCATTATTAAATGCAGGGTTTTTTTCCCAGATGAACAATTGTCTTATTTTTGTGATTGTGAGATCTAATTGTTACATTTTTTAATGAATTAAAAGTTTGTAAGACTTCATGCATTTGCTTAAAAAATTGCCATGAAGGATGACACTTTTCAGAGAAAAAGAGCAACTACAGAAGAAATATGTGAAAACAGGGCAAAATGTGGTATATTTTACAACTATATTAAGAATAAAGCACTGCCATAAGTAAAAGTCAAAACTGAATATAAACATTTGAGGAAAGCATCTGCTCCTTTGAAGGTATAATTGTTTAGAAGAATAGTAGAGTAAAGAGAACAACAATCTTTTGGAACAAATGTAGTCAGAGGAGATGTTTTTAGAATCGACAGGATTTTAGAGGGATGCTTTTTTCTTTTCTAGATAAGGTAGAGGCTAATGGCTGGAAGCTGGTGTACCAGTACAATCTGAAAAACTGCAGATTACAGATATGGATTTTGATATTGCTTTTTAGAGGATCTGCTGTTGCTGTAGGCAAAGTGTATAAGGCCAAATGCCTTCTTAAGAAAACAGTGTATAGAATATATTGGTGCGTGCAAAAGATTGTAGCTATGTCTTTATACATGCCTTCACTGAACAGACTGTAGAGTTAAAATGGGGATACCTAATTTTTGGCCTGTCACAAAGCATTGACCCTTGGAAATCAAGAACTTATCTGCCATTTGTATTGGCAGATATCTGGGATGGTTTTGAGTAAAAGTTTACCTCAATACTACAGTACTGGAGAAAGAAGCTAATGACTGATGTTAAAGCAGACCAAGAAAATGTGTTTTGCAATCAGTCACCCACAAAAGTTAAGGTCAGGTTTCTTCTTGACAATTCCCATTTTGGCAAAATAAAGCAAAACTGAAACTCACACGTCCTTCATGATTTTTTTTCCATTAATTATGAGGGGGCATAGAGACATGAATAGAAAATTATCTCCCTCATGTTAGCTGTTATTGCTAGATTAAAATCTAGCAATTTAATCCAGCTGTTTAATTAATTAAAATTTAATCTAGCTGTTATTGCTAGATTAAAAATGTCAAAAATTGGTTATTTCCAAAACCATGAGCTTGTTTGGTCTCATGGCTTTTGTGGTAGTGTGAGCTGAGCTTATATCGCCCAGTCTTTTTATTTTTCTTTATTTTTTTCATTTTTAAGCAAAAATGGACTTTAGAAGCAGGAGTTTTATAATAAAAGAACCCCAGTCTGTTCTAAGAGCTTAATTCTAGGAGCACTGGACATAGCAGTGCTGAAAGGCTTTGCCTCTTGGTGTGGCACATACTGTAATTCATCAGGACGAAGTAGGAGTGAGTAAAGCTTCTTAAGTCTGAGCCTTGCTTTTCTAAAGAGCATTGCCTACTGACATCCCAGAAAGGTGGAATCAGCTGTCAGGCTGTCTCAGAGCCTTCTGGCCCTACCAGAAAAATGGATTTGTGTGGCATTAAGTTGTTCTTGCTCCCATTAGGTTGCATCAGTACTGCAGCCAAAACCTGCTTTTAAACTTCTCCTGTGTTTGATCCCCTGACTTACGTTCTCTCACTGTTGTAAATTGCTTCTTTGGGGGAAGGAGAGGGGCTGGCCAAGTCTATATTTGAACCTCTTAGTAAACAGGTATGTTGCACTTCCTTCAGTGATGATTTGTGTTTTTTCTTTTCTTAAAAAGTCTCATACAGCATCTTTTCTTTGTTTTGTTGCAGAGAAACACCAACTAATTGATTTCAAAATGACTGGTAAATTTAATAGCAAAGAGTGTCTGAGATTTTGTTTTTTAACTTGCAAAAATCTAATCTAATATCGTTGGCAGATAGATGTGTTAGTTCGCATTGACTGTATTTGCTACAATTTAATGTTGGGTTCTGTTCCTCATTATGATAAAGTAAGTCTAATACAAGTCTTCTGACATCCATTGTCCCTGGGGATTTACCACAAGAACAACAAGGCAGAGCTGAAGAAGAATTAAGCCCTTACCCTAAAATGGTGAGTGCATGATATCTGGCTCTGTGTCCCATTACTTGCCAAGTCTGATGGGCCTTCAAAGAAAGAAGCAGCTTAAGTTTCTTCCTTTTTCCTTCTATTTCCTCCTTCATCTTCCTTTCCCAAAATCCCCACATTCTTTCAGTAAAAATATTCACAACTTAGAGACAATCTTTAATTACTTTCGATCATGTGTTTTTTTCCCTAACTGTATTCAACTGTGGTTTTTTGTCTGTTTGTTTTGGGGTTTTTTTGGTTTTCTTGCTGGGAAGGGTTGGCTCATGCAGTGTGTCTGCATATTCCAACATAAATTATTATCTTATTCTATGAAAAGATTAGAAAGTTGTGAGATGACAGGGGCTTATAGTGGGCTGTGAAGAGTAGGATCTGTTATGCTCCCACGCTGAGAAGAATAATTTTGTCAAATATTTTTTTCCTCTCAAAGGTAAGATAGCTTTAGGGCCCGCAGTCTGTCACTGCAATCTACCTTTTGTACCAGGGGAGTGTGAGTGCTGGTATACACCAAGCCTGGCGGAAAGCAGCTCTTGTGGTACAAGCAGTCTTTTCAGTTTTTCTGTATTCTTGCTTAGTCATGAAAGGTAACTTAACACCGACTTTAGTATGATCCACAGGGTTTTAGCAGTAGTTTATTGATTTCTGTGTTTTATTTTTTATTTACTTCTCTGAATTCCATATGGTTTTCGATTTAGCTGTACAGGAAAACGACAAAGAAAAATCCCACTATCTGGTATGTCAAAAACTATATTTTGACTCAGTAGGGAATGTTGTGGTAAAGGGCGAAAGACTTTTTCCTACGAGCCTACAGAACACTGTAGCTGTTTCAATAATTCACAAAACCACTGGTTATTAGAAACCATTGTCTTGTACCAGGATGTGGAGTGTATACAACTGCAATGAAAGCACAGATCCTGCCTTCATAACTGACTGTCCCCCACTTGCCTACTACAGTTGGAGAGTTCCTTTGTTTATTGATCAGTTCCTTCATCCTAGCTTATATTAATATTAGCACTCAAAAAAGTGTGGATTTTTTTTTTCTCCCCTTCTTCCTGAGAAGGCTGATTTTCTTTCAGGACTTGTTGTCCTTCCTCTGTTACTGAAACAGCTTTCAGTTTCCAGGCTACCTAGCTGAAAGACTGTTTGTGGCTATAAAAGAGCCAACCTGGGGCTCAGTACATGGATCTGAGGAGGATTACTAAGGATTCTAGGGCATTTTGCCTCTGTCCAAAATTACTTTAAGGCATTGGTGTCAGATAGCTTGGCTGTGTCTGATGGATCAAGGGGACAGAGTGAGAGTGAGAAAGAGAGGTGAAAGGGATAAGGAAAGGATTGAGGACAAAAGGAAGATCAGAAAGCAGTCTGGGTAGTGAAGGGAGAGACAGGAACAATATCTTACTTGTGAACTTCTATTTCTAACTCTTTGAATACCAAAGGCGATGGAGAGCATTTCTTCAGACATATTGACACAAGCTGGAGACAGGTGACTGGCTTTAAAATTCATTGCTGATTGTGAAGCGTCTATATAATTTTAAGATTTCTATATTTGACAGTCTTTAAAAGTAGGAAGGTGTATATTCTTATTGTAAGTCATAAATAAAAATGAATCAAGTGTTTTTCACTGTGGGACTAGTTCCTTTCGATTTCATTCATTTTGACAATTCCTGGCAGCAGCTGTTCAAGAAACACTCAAACCCACAATAAGCAGTGTTGGAGGTCAGGACTGCAGCGTGTTTGCAGAGATGCATGTTAAGAGAAGCATCCTGACCGCGGTGTGCGTGGCTGTGGGTGCTGAACAGGCTGCCTGCTGTGAGCCCCAGTGCCTGCTACCGGGAAATTGTGTTGAAGTCATCTGGGGAGGTGCTATCAGTGCATCTGCACTGTAATGCTGATGCCTGAGTCTCACCCACTACTTCCGCCAGTATCTAGTGCTTTGACCTTTGAGACAAGGTGCATAATTCTCTGTGTTTTCTGCAGAAACACAACTTAGAGTAATTTTACAAAATACCAAACAGGAGCCCCAGAGTCGTGAAGTTTTCCCCAGCCCTTCTTTTGAATAAAACCAAGAAATTATTGGTCTAATATGTGTGTGAGTGCTGGTTTTGAGTATGACTATTTTCCTTATCTCACTGCCCATCTATGGGTATACAGCCAGAAAAGAAGGTAAATTTTATCCAGGTACAAGAATGTCTTTCTGTGCATCTACAGGTGCTACTTATAATCTCTGGTTCACCTGGGACATAATGATGGCGATAGGAGTGACGGTTGCCAACAGAAAAGCCACAGTTGTATCTAATTATTTTCAGTGCTTAGACACCAGGGTCACTCAGTCTGTTTAGACCTTGTAGGTATTTCTGAGTCAACAAGAACCAGTCTCTTATGTAGGAGCATTTGCAGCACACTGGGGAGAGAAATGTGAATTTTGGTATTGTGGGCCAAATTATTTCCTCATGTATTTTGGATTTGGTCTGTGTAGTTACTGTTCCCTGTATATTTTGCTAATTGAATTTATACATGTAGATTTTTTCCCCCTCTGCCTATAATTGTAGCCCTTTCTTAATTTTCTGCTATAACAAAAAAAACATGGCAAAGAAATTGGCATTGTAGGAGTTTTACTTCATCCTGCAGCTTTCAGTGCTTTGCCTGAAACGTATGAAGTTATTGTGCAATCCAGAATTTTTGTTTGCAAAAGATGATGATAAAAAAAACCTCCAAACCTTTGAAAACCGTTTTTATTTTTAGGGGAAAATCAGCATGTATGGTTATACAAACCAGTAGACTGAAATTTTGTTATTTGCATTTATAAGAATGTATAAAGTGATAAATACATCTTGGTGGAAAAATAGTGAAGATACCATGAAGCTTACTTTCAGATGGTTATTTCCAGTGAAGGCCTGATGATCCAAATTTGGGTCACATTTGGCTCATAGCTACAGAAAATGCAAATGAATTTATATATGAATTACATTTGAGGGGAGGGGAAAAAACCCACATTAGTATCTGAAACCTAGTGAAAATTTCTCCTGAGATAGAAATATGTCTAAGTACAAACTACATATGTACATATAATTATGATTTTTGTGTTTGATTGATTTACCAGAAAAGAATTGGGAACAAAGTAATAAAGCTGTGAGTAGTTTTTTTGTTTAAGATTTTTTTTTTGTTATTGTTCTTGTTTAATCCCCTATATTTTGTCCAACTGCAGTTTCACTGCTGGATAATATAGTAAAAAGATTCAATGTAAGGGTTATCTAACATTAGTGGTGTTGATGAATAGTTGCAATTAATATATTCCCTTAATTAGTCTGATACACAGAAGATGCACCTGGCAGGTTGTTTTAATACTTCAATTGATTTATCGCTGCTAGAAATTATTTTACCAGCTATCTTCAGAGAGCACAATTAGAGAGGATTTCATTTTTTTAAAATGCATTTTCACTGAGGAATAAGCATAAAAGGTCTATGTAATTCAGAACAAAGCAGCTATAATGTACTAATGGTTTATGGATTTTATTAATATTCAACTAACATTAGAATCAATTTAGAGAACAGCAACCTATTTTCTATATGAAATGTCCATTTTTGGTATGAGAGTGTTTTATTTAAAAAACTGATAAAACCATGATATTTTAAATGAATTACTATTATCAGATATGGGAAATCTTAAAAATGGTCGAACAGCGAGAAAGTATCAATAGATGCTGCATGTGATGTGTCAGATGCACTGAGATCTAGGAAAAAATTATATATAAACTATGCATATGTATTATATATTTGAATCATGATGAAGTCCCTTTAAACAAATAAATATTTTTCTGAGGTTACTATAAAAATGTAACTGAATGAATGTCAGCTTAACCTGTCATAATGGTATCAACTTCTTTCATATTTCTAAATCTGCTGTTAAAATTGATGTTGAAATTAGCTTGTCCTGCCTTTTTTCCCCTTCACCTTACTGTATTTTTCTCCATTTTTAGTGCTGCAGCAGACAGCATGGCTGCCTTTTGTTAGCCTCTCTGTGCACTAATATCACTGACACTGTGAAAATGTCCAGCAGGCTCCCTTTCTACATCATAGGAAAAAAAAGGTTGTTTCTTCAGTAACAACCTGTTAATTCTTAAGTTTTTTAAAAACTACTTTTTTCATCTATATTCTAAATTTAAAAAGGGTTTTCCCTGATGGGGGATCATGGCAGAGGCAGTGGGGACAGACAAAACCGTTCAGGGTTTGGACTGTCCATTGCTTGTATGCTCAAAGTTTTAAGTAAAATAATGGGAAATTTATTCATGCAGTAAATGCAAGGTTGCCCTTTAGTTTTAGGCTACTCTAGATTCACCTAAGCCAATCTGTCTTCCAAACATCATCTGCTCTCCCTGGGACTTGAGGGGCCGTACCTGATATGCCAAATGCATCTTCATAGTCTTTAACATGACTTTAGAGTGTGAGGAGACTAACTGTTCTCTCAGCCTTGGCATCAGGAATTGAGTGATCTGCATTTGGAAGTGAGGGTCTTTTTTATTTTTCAAAATCTCTGGTAGAATAACTCCTGACCTTGCAATAAATGTGCAAGAAAATAATTATAGCTCAGTAATTATGGGTGGTATTTACCCTGATGTGTTATTTTACATCACTTCAGAGTGCATACAAGGAGCCATATAGAAAAAATAAGAAAACATTCCACTTCACCTTTGGATCTTCTGATCCATTCAACGTGACCTGAAAAATGGCATTGAGCAATAAAATAAAGTAGGAAATTGTTACTAAACAAGGATGTTAGTTATAGCAGAATTCAGGCAGGCTTAAACCAAATCTTAGCTCAAGCTCTAAGACTTGGATATCTGCTTTGAAAAGATGTAGCCCAAAATAATAGAAATTCTCTGCTATTGTGACTAAAATGTTCTGGGCACAACATATGTTTTTTTTTCACTAGAGTAACTGGTGATTCTATGAGCAATGCTTGACCATGAATCTCAGCAGCTTTGCAGAGAACCTGTCCTGAGGGCCAGACAAATACAGTTGGTGAAATGGGGAGACTTCTTGGTAGCAATATTGGGTTTTAGCAACTCCTAAGGGAAGGAAGAGGGCAGTTTGGAGGTGACAGTAAAATTGTGATGGCAAGAGACTGTCTACAAGGCATGGTATAAGTAATGTAAAGACCTTCAAGCACTGTCTTGGGGGACCTGGTGAAAGCGCTCAAAGTTGTACCTGTGTCACAGCCAGACCAAAGGACCATCCACTGTGTTTTTTTTGAGACTCTGGAAGGGGGAAATGCTTGGCATTCATCAGGGAGGCCAGAGTAGATGAAGACAAAGCGATCAGTGGTAATGAGTGACTTCAAGGAGTTTCAGCTAAACAGAAATCACTTCCTTTCAGTTTAGATGCCAGGGAAGCTGATGGATATTAGAAACACTGAATAATAAGGTCAGGATATGGATGCTGTACACAGGAGGCATTGGTTAAAGTTGAAAAATAATTTAAAAATTAGTTAAGTTGTAAGGTAATGTAGCCTGGAGATAATACCTCTGGATGTTTGGGTTAATTTTCTGGCTTTTTTCCTACAGCAAAAGAATTCTACTAGGGCATTTGTTTTTATTTTGTTTTTAGTTTTTTTTCCCCTGTGGCTCAGATTCTTGTTAGATTTGATGCCTAAGGTGTAACACAAAGCCTTTGGATGCTGCATATTATGGGAGCTATGTGTTAAAAACTGTCTCTTCTGTTGTGAAAACATTGTGCAATCTTTTAATCTTTGTGGAGGATGCAGAGGTTTTTCTATAATTAGGACTTAAGCCAATTGTTTGGAAATAGTGTATAATGGTGTGTTAATATAATTTAGCTTTAGTTTTTCAAGGCATAAAACTACATAATACAACACCCATGAAAAAGTATAAAAAAACCTGATTTTATTCAATTAATAAAATAATATTAAAAAAATACTTCAAAATATTTGATATAGAACAAAAAGAACACAAGCACTTCCAATTGCAAAGTTAATATCAACATATATGTGGTGTAGTGTTTTGTTTAGTTTTTTTTTGTTTTGTTTAGTTTCTCAGGGATTTTAGTGAAGATTTAAAATTATCATAGGTCTTGGTGCAGTTTGTTTGCTCCCCACAAAAGCAGAGTTGATTTTTATTGACCAATCTTTGATCCAAGAGATTAAAGAAAGTACTGTAAGAGCAGTGAAAAGGATAACACTGTGGGGGTCAATAGGCTTACTGCTACTTGGAAATGAAAGTGAAACATTCCATTGGGAGAGGGGGTAATTCAACATTCTTACTGGGAACTTGAGAGTTTTCCCTTTCCTATTTTTTTAAATTTTATTTTTTAAGGGAAGAAAAATTATTCAACTTACTTACAGGTTTCTCCATGACTTAATACCATGGCGATAATACGAGGTCATTTAGAGGGCACTAGATTCACCCGACATAATTCTGCACAATGCTTTTTAGCCTGAATGGCCTGGCTGTCACAAACTCACTTCTTGATTGAAACGTTGCTGGTAGACTTTTGGAATGCGGTCTGAGGGCTTAGTGACTCAATATTTTCAAAATGAATACATTTTCTATCTCATAGAAAGTTTCTACGAACTACTGCAGTGTTAATGTGTCTTTCTGTTGTTTCTTGAAGTGCTGTGAACTTTACACAAATCTGGTAAAATTGCATGAGTCAAAAGTGAAAGTCCTAGGTTGATACAGTTTTATTTTTTATGGCATCATCATCATCATGACCCTTTTTTATGAGAGTATCAAAATGCCTGCTGAAAAGAAAATTTTTCTTCTTGAAATAGCTATTAATATCCTTTTCTTTTCCTGATGTGTATTGTTTTGCCTGTTTTTATTTTGGTGGGTATTTTGTGGTTTTTTTTGGTTGTTGTTATTTTTGGTTTTTTTTGTTGTTGTATTGTTTTTGTTCTTTCCCCCCCTCCCTTTCTTGTCCAAGCAGTACAATTTTTGTCTTCTTTTTCACTGCTGAGAATAAGTGCAGGAAGAGCAACAGCTGGTATGACTTTGATTGGGGATGCACTGAAGTGCTTTTGTTTACAGAGCATTCAGAGACACATGAGGCCTGGCAGAGTAGTAGTGTCACGCTTCTTCCCATCTTTGAAAAATTGCCAAAAAATCTGATTGAAATTGGCCAGTTGTATTTATTTTGCTGTTTGTCAGAGACAGGTTTGCAGGCTTAGAGCATTGTAACATTTTGTTTAGTTTCCTGCTGGCAAATAATAGATTATTAACTGATTTTAAGAGGAAAGGGGGGCCAGAAAGTTCTCAGAAAGCTTCTTGTGTCCTGTGAATCTGTGCAAGATATTGCTTACAGCACATCCAATCATTTCACCCGGGAGACTGATTTGCTTTGTCACAATTGTTAATTTAGCTGGTTACAGCTTGAGAAACTTGGCCTTTGTGCTGGTACAATGTGAAGTAAACATTCCTTTACTCCAAAATCAGAAAACACCTGTCTCTGCTTCTAACAGTCTTCCAAAAGCACTAATGAAAATGTAATTTTACCAAGAGCAATGGCAGAATGCCCATGGACCTAGTAGAAATTACTATTCTTCTTTATTTATTTATTTTAAAGAATTTCCTGTTGACTAGTGACTGTGTATTTTGGTAGTCATGTAAGAAATAGACTTAAACCAATTATTGAAATTCATGAAATATTGAGATAAAATGCCTAATATGTTTACAATTAGGTGACATGGATTTTTTACAGTTCATTTACTATTTGCAAGTGGTTCTTTGCAACATTAGTTACGTTCTTGAAATTCTATACTAAAACATATGTTTTTATGTACCTGGTTCATGTTATGTTTTCTACAAAATCATCACCAGCCCTGTTGTTATTCACTATTTGGTCATGACTGGGTGTGGGTGTTCTTGAGTTTTATTTGCTTTTTTGTGTATCCCTGACCTTGACTATTCAGGAACTTGTAGTACTTCATGTTGTTAATAAGCACTGATGTGTCAAAGAGTGTTTTCAATTAGAGCATGGTGTGAAAATCAAGCATTCTGAAAGTTTAAAATCCATATTTATTCCCTTCTCTTATTAATTTTTGGTTTCTGTATGCTAAACTTACACCTTTTTCCTGATTCTTTCTCTGTAGGTTAAATTGCATGTTTTCCATCTCTTAGTTGTGGCAATGTAAAACTGAAAGTATAGACTTGACTGAATTCTATAGACTTGACTGAATATATAAGTAATGTAAAACTGAAAGCATAGACTTGACTGAATTCTATTCCTCTTCTTGCTCCTGAAATTCAGGAACAAGAAGAGGAATAGAATGAATCTCAAATGGATTGTGGAAAAATAAAGCCCTTTTGATATGGAAGAGCCTACATTTTTGAATGCTGCTGTCTTGGGGTGATGTTCAGCGAAACTGGCACCATTGCACACTAATATATTCAGGAGCTGGAAAGACCCCAAGAGTAGCAACCAAGATTAAGGCTTTTACTGGCAATGTTAGAAGTAAAATGGCTTCTGTACTCAATGCTACCTATTGGTATAATGGACAGGATGTGGTATTAAATTTTGTATGCCCTGAAATCACAGTATTTTTATATTTTCTCCAGCAGCTAAGGGATTTTAAAAAGGTGTTGCTTATGGTTGGTTGGGTTTTTTTGTTTGTTTGTTTGTTTTTTCTGGGTGTTTCTGGTTACTTTTGTGGAGTTTGCTTGTTTGGGTTTTTGTTTGTTTAGGGTTTTGTTTTGGTTTGTTTGTTTAGAGTTTAGTTTGGGTTTTTTGTTTGGATTTTTGGGGGATTTTTTTCTGGGTTTTTTTGTCGTGTTTTTTTTTTTCCTGAGACAAACTGTGTATGAAAGCTTGTAAAATATCCATGTAAGATTTCTGCAGTGTTCACAATTAACAGGCGTGTTTTTAAGATTTGTTACTTGGAATAATTTTTAAGATTTGTTACTTGTGACTTGGAGTGGGTTTTGTCAATGTTAGGCATGTTCCTGAAATTCTAGTGTAATCCACAGGTATTTAATAAGGAAAAATTGAAAATAATTTTTCAATTATTTTTCTGGGTAACTTCATTACGAATCTCTGATTTGTGTAATAATAAACAAGCTTATTTTTACGGCATTATGAATTTAAGATGTACAGATTTTCCGTGCTGCAAAGTGTGGGGTTTTGGCTGTGAAAAACTGAAGGATATCAAAATGTGTTATCAAAAATGTCCGTTTTTGTTTTCCAATTCAAAACTACATTACTTAATTTAAGCAATACAGAAGAGAAATAAGAATGTTAAATTGAGCTAGCTGAATGTTGTCAGGAGTTGTGAAAGGCATGGAAAGTAAGTGAAGGGCATCACTGAAGACAAACACAAAACAAGGTGGAAAATGCTGCACACTAGATTCTTTCTTCTGAGTTTTTTATTCCAGTGAAACCTTTAGGTACCAAAAGCTTGCTAGTTCTAAGTGCTGAAGTGACTTAAATTCTGTCCTGGGAATTTCCGGTTTAGTCAGTTTTGGTTCTTGTTTTTCAACTTGCATCTTTCCACTCAGGGATATGAGTTTGGTTGCCATAATCCATTTAATCATAGGGGTTTTTTTATTTAATCATTAGATTGTCACCAAAATATATCCTCAAGGGAATGAGAGATTATAAAAAGGTCAAACCAAAGTGGTCAGGACTTAGTTTATAAATCTATATTTATTATTTCAGTTGGCATGAAATTTCACAGGCTAAGGTAGTGAGTTTGGATGTTTATTTTTAGAATTTTTCCCAGTCTCTAATTTTCAGAGGTATTTCTCTCTCAAGCAGGTTTTACTTCTAAGTTCTCCCAAGCTTTTTGGCAGGTACAGCTCTGTGTGTGTTTGGCAATTCAGTATTCGTATTTCAGTATCCCGTGTTCTGTCCAAGGTGGTGAAGAATAAAAGAAGTATTTTTTAATGATCTACAGGATTATGATCGATATTATTCTGTCAGATTCGATACATAATATAGAAAATATTAATATAGCAAATGTATCTTGGAGTTACCTTAGTAGAGTGGGCATGAGGTGGGGGAGGAGAGGAGTGTTGCTGCTCCAAAACTGAGTCGGAAGCTGTCAACTTCAACCAAATTAAAAAATGTGTGCCAGCCTTAAGTTGGCACGCTTGAGTTCACTTCACTCCAGTCAATGAGGCACCTTAGCGCAGTAAGCACAATAGAGACAAAGAGATGCCTTGCAACTGACAGAGAGAGAAAAGAGTCCTTTGAGATGAAATGTTAACATAAGAAGTGAAAATGGTTTGTGGTAGTCTCAAGCTGGCTCTTTTGGGTTCACTTTCCTATAGTTACTGAACTATAGTGCTGTACCTTAACAGAGGAGTCTCAATAAAATTAGAAAGATACCCTAAAAAGGATAGAAGACGAGAGAGAGTAAAAGAGAGTGGGAGAGATGGAGAGTTCTTTTGATAAGGAGCTTAACAAAAGTGGGAAAAATGGTTTATGTGAATGTTAGTTTTCATGGCAGTCTCAAGCTGACACTTGGGCTTCCTTTATTACAGCCAGTAAGCTACTTTAGCAAACAAAGGAGAATGGAGGGAAGGATGGCTGGAAACAACAGAGAAAGGGAGAGAAAAAGAAACCTCTTTGACAGCATCTGAAACAACATGAAATCTCTGCCTCTGTGTTCCCATTTTTGAAACGTTTTTTGTGAGGCAGGGAGAAACACAAATAGTGGAATCTTTGTGAAGATACTTCACAGATAATGAAGCAAATGCTGAGATTTTAAATTTACTTAAGCAACATAGCAGCATAATTGGGCAAGGGCTGTGAATTCCTTTCTTACCTCTCTAAAAACATTTTTTTCAGAATGCTGCTTTCAGAAATTAATAAATAATATCCAATCTAGGAAATTCTACGGTGGTGTTAAATTCATTTAAAATCCTCTTTATGTATAAAAATGTGTGGAAATAAAAGTAACTAGAATAGGGAATTTTTTAATATGGTGCTCAGTTGTGCTGAAAACTAAATGGATACTGCCTTATATTTGCATCGGGTAGCTGATGACTGAGTCTACCTTTCTAAACAGGTGAAAGGTAGTTCTTTTCTCTGCATTTAATCCAGTCCTTTGATTTTAGTTATTCAATTTAGTCTAACACTTCAAATTTAAATATTGCAGTTACAACCTTTTAGTTCTCATTCTCATTGGAAAGGAAATACATTTGATTAGCTTCCACAAATTTAAGCATTGCAAGGTAAATATGGAAGTAAAGGAGATTTCAGGCCTTTTGTACCTGTTAGGTAAATATATGAAGTAAACTAAACCATACCCATCAGAGCTGTAATTAAAATACCCATGAAAATTGGCATATTTTGAACATCATCTATTCACTGTGAAATGGGCCATTAGATATCTGGCTGACAAATGTTTTCCTTCTGAACCTGATGTGCACTGCCCATACTTCATCTGCAAATTCTGTAGAGGCACACTCTGGAAAGGAAGTCACAATTGCAAATTATTCTTGCCTTCCATTAGGCAAATTGTCAACTTTGTAGAATCAATAGAAGATTCTTTATAATATTAAAATTGGTATTTAGCCATGAGCAAAAGCAATGGGAAAGCCAAGGATGGAACTTAATTAGAAAACAGAACTTGCTTTTAACAATATTGGATATAGTGAAGATGCGATGCTAAGCAAACAACATTGAAGACTTCAATGTCTTCATAATTTTATAATGTAAAATCCATAGTACTCCAACCCTACTTGTTTTTTTTAATGAAATTTCTGTATGTAGAGGAAAATTACTTTTCACAGCTAAATGTTAATCTGTTAAACAAGATGATTAAGTTTATATATGTATTCTATACTGACATTATACAATTCAATACTATAGTCTACAATAAATGAATTAACAAGCACAGTATTTGCAGATAGATAGGAGAATAGGAAAAAAGTGACTGAGAAAAAAATTTATCTTTTTTCATAAATTGGTCACTTGAGCCTTATGCTCTTTGATATTGCATGATTGTTCACTGAAGTCATGTGATACCTTTTTTGCTCTGTAATGAACTAGTTTGAAATGTTTGAACATCAGTTTAACAAGTAACAAATTCCATTATTTAGGAGGATAAATTTAATTCACAGTAAGAGTAATGAAACTTCTGCAATTCAAAACTTTTCATTAATAGCCTTCTGTAGATCAAATATTAAAAAACAGCCTGGAAGTTACTAGAAAATTTATGATATTGCCAAATCTTATTGGAAAAGTATATGCTATTTTCATTAATATTCGATGAAATCTTACTTTTGTCCCTGACATTGGCATTTAAGTCACTTGTTCAGATGGGTCTTTAAAAGCTTCTGTTAAAGGCTGGAGATAGCTGAGGGTTGAGTTCTATGTTTAGATTATAGCCAAGAATTATAATAACCTTGCATCTGGAATCTACAGAAGATGGTGTTTTGTGTATCTGCAACCTGGCCAATATTAGTCAAAACACGGAGAGCATGTGGACGAAAATTGGTGAAGCAGACAGCATTTCTTTCAGCATGGGAAGTGTATTCTTGTGTTTCGGATTAGCAGTGATTCTTTGGGTTTTAAAGATGACTGTGATGTTCACCCAGAGCTGCCATATATATCCACAGGACTAGGCAGCAGCACTTGTGACCAGTCTTCTCTTGTTTGTTTTGTTATTAATCCCTTAAATTTTGACAGCGCTCTGGACTGACTTTTTATCAGCTCATTAAGTGCTGAAAAATGGAACCATTTAACTTGTGCTGGATGAAGAAACGAGAGTGGGAACAATACAACTATTCAAAAAATAAAAGAATAGAACCAAAAAGGAGAAAATTGGAGAACAGTGAAACAAAAAATAGGAGATAAAAAGAGACTAGAGAAGGAAAGCAAAAAAGCTGGTTATTGCAAGATAAAGAGAAATCCTTTAATCAAGCCTAGAAATACTGGTCCTGCATTTTGGAGTTTCGTAAATTCTTCTATACATTTTTATTTATACTCATTTTGACTTGATGAATTACTCAATCTCCTAATTTAGGTTATTTGAGAGAGCAGATCCAAAGCAATCAAGTTATTAACTACCTGTAATATGAAAACAGTAAATTTTAATTGGTGATGGTAAAAACAGGTGGCAAGAGTAAAATTTTAGCATTAAATTAAAATTTTTTTTTCTGGTTTGCTAATGTGCTGGTTTGTGTGTAAGAGAGACAGACTGACATCCATCTGCTTGGACTACAGAGACTAATGTGAACAAACATGCAGCATACTAAATGGTCACCTCAAGAACCAGCACTTCTGTTTAGCATTATTGTGTGCCATCCAGTTTTGTAATCTATGGAAAGACAGACCCCCAGACAGTTAATGTAAATTATGTTAATGATTACGGTCCACTCTCTGTCAAGACTAGTACTGATGGTGCTACTTTTGCATCATGAAATCAATTCTTCCTTTGCTTTTGGTCTCTTTGTAAGGAGCCTTAAGGTGAAACCACATCAGAAAGCAGCCTCTCCCTCTCAGTCCTCTGTATATTTTGAGTGATGATTGTTTCTGATGTGAAGTCTCTAGATCTTCAAATTGGATTTGCTGTCAATGTGTCCTTTTCTAAGAAAGCGATTGTGCTTGTCAAAGACACAGTTTTAGTGTCTAGGTGAAATTGATAAAATTCCAGGGGTTTAAGGTACCTTCTCTTTGCTGTTTTGATTTTCATTTTATGATCAACCATATCTTTTAAGAGAAAGTATGTTGAGTTACTGTTGATGCATACATTATGCTGGGTGTGATGCCTAGAAAGCAACTTTCCTCCTACTTGTTAAGAAGGAAAGAGAGGATTATGGATAGCATTCAGGAGTGATATAACTAAAAGACCCATTTTTGTTTCACTTAATACCAGCATAATGGAGAGGCAATGTCTGTCTGGTAACCCAGGCCTGCTGCATGATAGTTCGTTTTTGGCTAGGATATAATCAAGCTGTCTTATGTATGCAGTTGCTTGTCTGTGTCTGTATCATGCTACTATATAATGTCCAACCTGAATTAATACAGCTGGAGCAGATGCTAAATTACTGTATCTAAGTCACTTGTGTCCTGTTTTACACTTCACTTCATGATCTGTGTGAGGCTCTGTGAACATTTGATATTCATTTTAGAGTCTCACCATATGCCCTCACATTTATAGGCTATAAATCCATAATCAACTACTCTGTTGATATTGGCATTACTTCTCTCAGCTGCATATGTGAAAAAACACATTTGGAAATAACCTTTATGACTAAATGTGCTGACATGAATTACTACTAAAGAGTCTGAAATGTTTTGTGTAACACTCTACCAATGAGCAGAAAAAAGAAAATGGGGGCTAATTAAAGTTATCAGATATTTAGTATAAACTCCAGTGATAGTCCCATGCCCATGCACTCTATTCACAGGATTTGAAACAAAATCTCCAAATGTGTGTACAAAACTCTTTTATTACCACATAACTTCCAGTAGGAAAAAGAATGATTAAAAATCCCTTTCAATATTGTCTTTCTTTTAAGAAAGGGTCCTTTTGTCTGTGGTAGAAAGCAAGAAACTATGTTATTTCCTATGTGTTCCCTTCCCACTGGATAGTCAAACACCCTACTCTTATCTATTCTTTGTTCTGCAGTTCTTTGATAAACAACTCTTCTTCTCTTCTTGTTTTCTTGTGTCAAAAGTAAAAGGTTTGTTAAAACACTAGTTTCAATTCTCTGTCCCCTTCCTGCTCCATTAAACACATGATAGGTCATTTCAGATTATTGGATGTTCTCCATAAAGATTTTTTTCTTCATTATGAGCAATCATTGCAATGAAATAGGGAGTTTATGCCTCTCTGAGCAGACCTCTGTAAATAACACTTCAGACAGCAGGCAGTTACTCCAATTTTCAGTTCTTTTTAGGCTGCAGCTTCCTTTTACAGTTTAGTGCTATATGCTTTCTACTGTGGTCACCCAAAGTGAGTTTTGTACTGTAGGGTAGTACTAAGGCACAGTATAAACTTGAAAAAATTCCTTTGCCTTTTTGTTTCTCAGAATGTTCCAGAAAATGTTTTAATACTGGCAACCTCTCCGAAGTACTGTCAGGACTAATAGAGTGCTGAAAAATGCAATTTATGTATGTAAGGTAGATCATATTATGCATCAAAGGCCTCTTCTTGAAGGAGCACGTGATTAATCTTTACTTACATGAGTAGCTCTGCTGGTTCCAGTAAATTATAGTATTGGTGCATGGAAATATCCAGCTGTGTATGATCAGGCTTTTTGAGACACCACTTTTTGCATGAATTCTTTCTTCCTCCGTCTCTTTAAGAAATTGTGTCTTCATTGACTTACAGCTGACTGTATTGGATTCATAAAATAGTCTTTCACTTCTCTCTGGGTATATGCTGTATCATGAATTGTCTCCTTAGAGACAGCAGGCCACCTCATTATGGTTACAATAGACAAATTCTTAAGCATGTGGTCTGCTTTTATGGCCTTGACTTGTACATCTTTTACCTCAGAGACTTGCCACTCATGTTGACACAGATTTGTTGTGTGTGATGAAGTGACAAAATCAAAGAGGAGGACACATGTGCTTCTCTAGCTTTCAGAAAGACTTTATTATTTATTGTTTATTGTTGTAAGTTAAATCTACTCAACAATTTTCTGCAAAGGTACATTTACTTTTTGGATTTGTTTTATTCTGCCTGCAGCTTAGAAGTGGCTCTTAAAGCATACTGTATGTGTTAGCTTTGTAAAAGTTCCAATGGAAAATAGAGTGAATAGAAATGTATATGTCTTGGCAAGAACAATACCCAGGGGGTGGGGAAGAAGCATTAAATAAGCAATTTTAGAAAAATAAGCAACCTGAATGCCAAGCATTCCTGTGTTATTCCTATTATATTTCTGCCCCCCCCAAACACATTGCTATTTAAAAGGATATGGAGGCCCAAAAAATTACTTTCATTTAATTTTAATTACTGTTTTAAAACCTACTTGTAACCAGAAAAATGTTACTATGTCAGGGGCTGAAGAAGGAGTACATGTTTTCTGAGGAAGCTGAAGGTCAATGGTACTCATAATTCCAGGCAGCTGAGAATAGTACACAGCAGCTGGATTTGTCAATGCTGAAGGTAAATTTATTGCAAAATAAAATCTGGAGTAGGCTGAATTACAGAAACTATGCTACAGGCAGGCGAAGTATGGCCATAAATTTTGCCAACCAACTTTTCATAGAACTGAAGCTCAGTTGTATCTAAGTTAAGATTTGAAAAGAACTTTTATGGAAAATGTGGGTTTTTTTTTTTAATTAAATATTACACTAATGTTTTTAGGATGAGAAATCATATGCTATTACAATTATTTGTAGGATCAAGTATCTCAGTCCATAGTTTTTTATTTTACATGTTCCTTGAGTAATTTCCCCTGGTTTCTGACATAAGAAACCAGGGGACAAGTTATTTGGAAGCATTTATAATCAACCTACTTTGCTGAGAGTCTCACTGATTTTGTGAAACAAAAGTAGCTGTTAAAATTTTGTTGTTATTTGAAAGTTTTTAAAAGTTTTTTATAGAATGAGGAAACTCTCAGCAGCTGTAGATTGCTGGACTTTTCTTGAATGTACTCCTATTTTAACAGGAGTGGCCTTAGACAAATTACCTGTCTTTTTCTAGCTTCTCACATATTGCTCAACTTAGTCCATATGATCTGCAGAGTCCATTGAACTATTATTTGATGAAAGACTGAAAAAAATGGAAAAATCTGATTTAAGTGATTTTTGACAATCTGAATCTGACAGACCATAGTGTAGATGGCTGGCTGGTGTATTTAGAAGGTTTTGTTAATAAACATACAAGTGATTATACTTAAAATAGTCTCTTAAAATATAGATTGTCTGGAAATAAGTGTAAGGGTGAAAAACAGGTTCAAACTTGGAATCAGGAAGACAAAAAAAATAAAAAAAATCTGAGAGACAAGATTGAGAAATTCAAACTTGCTGGAAGACTGACCTCTGCCTTGGTTCAGGGCATCTGACCACTGGATTTTAAGATAGTGTGATACAACAGTGTTCTGCCTGCCTTCGCTCTGCCTTAGGACATGCATTACATCTTGTTTTTATCATCTTTGATTAACCAGTGATTTCACAGTTGAGGACCTTGCTGAGGTACAAACAGACAACTGCAATGCCTTGTTTTGCCACGGGCTGAATATGGTGCGGTCTCAGAAGCAGTAGCTGAGGCAGCTCACAGGAGTGTGATGCAGGACATGACTACATGGGAGAACAGCATGGGCTGGTGCTTAGAAAACTACATTTGTCATCTCCTTTCATAGTTTTTTAAAAAATATATTTAAAATTAATCTTACTCTAAAGGCTGTTCTTTCCTGCCTACTGGTCACATGTAATTCATCAGGATCTTTACAGTGAAAAGGTCAGTAATAAGAGCCCCATTCAGAGGAATGGATCAGAAGCGAAACCTGGATCTAAGGTGCTTGTTTCAGCAAACAGCACGCAGTCACTGAATGAGCCCAGACTGTTCTTGGTCTCTGGTAAGACACTGCCATCAGAAGCTTTTCCCACACTCTATGAGAAGATTATGCAGAGATTTTAAAATAATTTCATTTAAAAATATTCATTGTCTAAGATTTTTGACAGTAGATGAGTCCTGCTGAAGAAAGGGTAGATATAGGTTAGGAAACAAATTAATAGTCCAATTAATTAATTAATTAACACAAATCACGTTGTTTGGTTATTTTTGTGTTTTTTTTTGTTTTGTTTTTGTTTTGTTTTCTTTTTCATTTGCATCATCTTAGAAAATATGTAGGTCTTCACAGCACCAAGCCATAAAAGTTTGCTTGCTGTAGATGGTCCTGCTGAATCTAGTGAGACTATCTGGCAGCATGTGGAGTTAGGCATGCGCATACATCATTTGCGAAGTCAAGACATATTTTTAAATTAGTAACTAGAATACAGAGGCTGTGGTTCTTGATGGTGACCCCCTGTGCTGTACTCCAGTAAAAGAAGTTACTTTGTCTATGAATTTCTAATAAGTTCTGAGAATAGAAATCCTGAGGTGCTCAAATCCAACACACTATGAATTTCAGGGCTTGCAAAATAAGGCAAAACATTTCTTAAGCAAGTCACCCCTCACCACCTCCATCCCTCAGCTGTGTGAAACATTTGAAAAGGAATATGTGCACACTGTTTACACTCTGTGCTCTCAGACTGTAAGAGGGATGTGGTTATTCTCCATTGATTCATTTAATTATCTACAGAATTACAAAATATTAGAATACAAATATCTTGTTTTATGTTTGTCAAGCACCATGAGGATTTGTTGGGGTAGAGAACCCACAAAAGCAAAACCCAAATCAACACTAAAATGGAACTAACCCTATTCTCAGCATTGCATGCCTTGGCTCTTCAATGTTCTGCAGCATTATCCAATGCTTTTAGAATTATTTACTTATCAATCTATTTTGAAATGGCATTGTTTTTTCGTTGGTTTTTTTTCATTGTCTCTAGAAACAGTTTTATTTGAATACTCATGTTTACTTACTGAAGTGCATTTCACTTGGAATGGAAATGCAAAACATTAGTGCAGGCTTTGTGAAATTTACCACTTCTCTGATATGTGAAAAGTACTTGAGATAAGGACATCTTTTCAACAGTTGTAGGCAGGAGCGGGGATGTGGGGGGGAACCCATAAGCTCTTCAAACAAATACAGCCTGCATATTTGTCGGTGTTGTCTATGTGTAACAGCCTCATTGATTCGGTGTGCTTTTTGTTAGAGATTAATTCTACTAATTTGTTCAAAGATAATATAGTATTTGTAGCTGTGCTAAATTATTTTTTTTCACTCTGCAGCTTTTTTTTTGTCAGTAAACAAGAATAAAAAACTAACATACCAAGGGAGCTAAGCTATGAAGGGCTGTGCAAAACTGGTACAAAATTTTAGGTTTTTACTTCATCAAAACATTATTTAGCTAAATCACTTGATGTTTTCCCCCATTGGGAGTTTGGTACAATCATACTCTGATTTTTTAATATCTCTGTTGTAGAAATTAGCCAGGCCCTAAATCACTACATTTTGTTTAAACAGTAAATGGAAATGGCATTTAAAATCTACAAAGCATTAAAACTGCTAACGGATTACTTACATCATTGGCTTATAACCTTTTTGATTTGTTGATCCCCAAGTACTTTTCAGCAGAGGCATGTATCTCTGTGCAGCAAAAGTTAACTTACTGCAGTAGGCTTCCGTTTCACAGCAAGGTCGTGTGAACCCAAAGAGTCTGCAGACCACATGTTGAAAACTATTGATCTACATTATTTATATATGACTTGTTCACTGCTGATGTGTTCCTGCTTTTGGGATGACTCAGTAAGACCATGCAACAGTTTTCAGGAAGGAACTGGGAGAAGAAAATATAACCCTTAAAAGGGGAGGTTTAGATCGATAAAATGTTTCCACAATTCAGGAATTAGACCTTCTTAGGTCTAATGGCTTCTTAGTAATGATACAATCTCCAAAAATTAAGAATGGATGTCCATTTTGTACATGATATGTCCATTTTATACAATGTTTTTTTGCCATTATGGAATCACTGCAGCTGGATAAATTGGTTCAATGCTTATTTAGAAGGATGGGAATTCTGTTGCTTGGTGGCTGCCAGACAGTGGATTCCTTGTGCACTAAGCTATTTTAAAGATATTTAGATTATGTCTTCCAGTTGACTAAAAAGGTCATGCCAGGCATGTGTCACACACACTTCTAATTTGTGCCTTCGTTGAATTCTAACACGCTAAGTTATGGATTTGACCTTGAGATAAACAAAGCAGTTCCCTGCTCCTTAAATTAAGAGCATAGGTTTTGGGAATAAGATCCGTTCCTTTATTGTGCTCAACAGCAAACAAGTTGAAATTCAACAGCAGCATAGCATTCTAGGTTCTATTTGCCAGCTTTTCAAATGATTCTTAGCTTTTCAAAATTTCTACTAGGCAACAGGCTGACATCATGCTGAAGATATGAGCTGTGGTTATACTGGTAATATTCAACACATGAGATGCTTCTCATTATGGTGAATATTTAGAGCTGAAGGTGTATTGAGCAAAGGCTGGTACAGAGCCTGGTTCTATTGTGTGCAGCTGGTGAGGTGCTTACACTTCCCAGGGGTGAGTTGGCTTCACTGGTGAGCAGTTATACAGCAAGCAGGTGACCTGGGCGTCTTTGACAATTTAATCATTTTTTTAGTAGTCAAATAAAGGAAATATTTCTAAACATTTCAATATGAATGTCAGACACTGGGATGTTAAAAGAACAATTTTCTCCTCCAGGCAGTCATGTGAGCAAGCAGCTAATTCTCTGGTGTGTTTCTACACCAGTAAGAATTTCTTTCCTTAGTAATGTTTCACGTGATAATGAAGCTGTTGTTTTTCTCAAGTATATTGCTTCTTCAGCTATTCTTATGCTCATGCTTTCTAGTGTGCCATGTTGTGACATGAAATTTTTTAAAAAGTTGAGCAAACCCTTTTTTTTTTTTTTTTTGCTTTGTTCTTTGATTACTTTCTATCAACTGAATTATTTTTTTTCTGGCCTCAGAACTTGATAAAAAAGACTGGTTTTGAGGCTTAATGGCTTTTTTATGGAAGGGGTATTTATAAGTAAAATGGTATATCTTACATATTTTTAGGTATTACTTATACTAACAAAAGTTTTTGTATAAAATGAAGGTATTTGTCCTAGAAAAGATCAGATGATTTTTAATAACCCTAGCACATTTATGGAAAATAGTTTTTTAAGATATTGAATTTCTATGTTTTATTAATATATCACATAAGCTTCTCTGGGCATCCTGTTGCATAAGCTGCCTGTCTGTAGGCCACACTAACAGAAGTGTCTGTATAAGCAGTCGTTCTGAAATGCTGATTCTGTTATTTGATTTGGGATTAAGCAGTCTGTTGCAAGCCATCTGTTTCCCTATGCATGTGTCCTTGAAAGGTTAGATTTCCACAGATATTGCCCCATAACTTTAGCCAGTGCTTGAAAGATCAGAATTAGGTGAGACATATGCCACTGAAATTATCTGTCTTATCCTAGAGGACTGGCCGTTTTTTGACATCAGTGCCCATGTTGGAGAAAAGTTTACTCTCTCTTATTGCTGCTGATTTAGAACCCTGCTGCTTTTGGCCAAATGCCATGAGACTTAGGAGCACATCCTTTGAGGGTATTTGAACAGTTGATGCTCAGTGAGTGAAAAGTTCCATCAGCTTTCTAAGCTGCAGCTCTCCTCCTGAACCCATTCCTCCAACAGATGTTGCATCATTCATGTCTAACTCAAACTGCTGCTACTACTCAAGCAGCATCACTGTGGCAGTTAGGGTCAGGAGATTAGAGTGGGTTCAGAGATTCTTTAAAGACTTAAAGAAGTCTTACATAAATAAGATTGTACCTTGCTATTGTGCAATGTTGTTGGTTTTCATATTTTGGCTTTTTTTTTTTTTTTTCACTTTTAAATTATTTTTTGTGTGCCTGGTCATGCATCAGCCTGTGATTGCTAAATACATGTGTGATGCACATATGACTACTAAAAGACAAGTGCCATGGCAGTGATCTAGCCCCTGTCAGTTTGATTTAGGTGTTAAAACGAGCTCAGGTTGGAGAGCAGGTGCTTGAAGGCACTGTGGAAGTCAGCATGTGAGGAGCTGCCTCTGGACACTCCTTACACACGTATAATTTTTGTGGTTACTTAAACTTGGTATTCTTAAGATGTAACTTTGTCATAAGCCATACAGGGCCTTCAATTCTCTACAAGCTCTCTAAAAGCTGTCTAGAAAGCCACTCACAAAATGCCACTTCTAGATCATAAGTACTCTTTATTTCAGCTCAGCCAGAAACCAGTTCAGGTTTTCTTCATCTTTGGTATTCTGGAGGCATAAGGGTTTCAGGCCTGGTTGCATACCACAGTCTGTAAAATTTTGTTATGCTTTGCACTACAAACCAATTATCTATTAAATGTGTCAGAGTTCAATGGTGTTTTTCAGCCAACATGATAGGCAATCTTGTGCCGAATTATTTATTCTTGCTCTTTAATGTGTTTGTTTCAAGTCCTGCTTGAGATCCTAATTTCTGAAAGTTCTGGAAGGTATGGATTCACAATATAGGGTATTAGTGAACTGATAGGTCCAATTGAACCTTATGTCATTTTTTGGTGGAATATTTTTTGTTCTTCAATGTTAGACTGGTTTTGAAATGCTTTCGCTTTTACTCAACAGTCTGACTACAGAACTACTGATGTTTCTATGCTTCTGGCTGGAAACTTGCCACCTCAGGCATTACACACATGGTGAATCTGAATTAGTACACACAAACCAGATGATTGGTCAAGTTAACATTTGCAAACTGCCCTGTTTATTTGCACAAATGTAGCTTTTGTGTGTGCAAAACTGATGTGTTTGCAATTTTGTGGGCTGTATTAAGGCAAGCTTGCTCTAAATGTATCCCCTAAAATTTAGTTTTTGATTAAAAATACTTACTAGGCAATCCTCCTGATAGAGTTTCCAAATTTACATTTCCAGGTGAAAAGGAGGCTTTAAAACCTTTAAAAGCAGCCATGGAAACAGAAGCTGCACAGAGCTAGGCAGTGACATAGGGCATTACATCTAAGAGGCACATTTAAGGGGGAGCTTGTCAAGAGCAGAAAATGATGCTTGCTCTCTCTCTTACTGCAGAATACTGGACTGCTGTCATGATCCACTACTAGAAATATTAGGATATGAGAAAAATGAGAAATTTTCATGGAAAAGAAAAATCTACCTTTTTTTCCCTCCCTTCCTTTTAGGAAGTATTGAGCAACACCTGTAAGCAGTAATTTCACCTTTGAATAACCAGTGAAAGAGTGTTGAAATGTTAGTGAAATCCAAGATAATTATTTTAAATAATATGCAACAAAAGACAACTATATTTTTAACATAACATATGAAATACATTTTGAATTATGCAATCCTAGGTATTAGTAATTCCTGTTTGTATAATACCTGGGTGTAAATAAGCCTGTTTACAGGTATTGGGATGCAATTCAGTAAAACCAAATGAAGATTTTGCACTGTTGACTTGCAGAAAATGATTGCTCTTGTTTATGTCTGCTAAGTCTCTATTTTAAAAAATTTAGCATTTCTGTAAATATCTGATTTTGGTATCCATAGATGTTTCTAGTCCTTGATGAAGTACTATATAATGAGTAATAGAGGTGGAAATGAGCTTTTCCATTTTTTGAGGGATGCATAATTTTCTCACTTTTACAGAATTCCATTGCAAGTACCATTTCTGAGCTGGGTGTAGTTGGCTTTCCCGTTAGTTAAAATTGCAAGAAAGCATTCTATTAGCCATCAGGCTTTTTTCTTCAGGTTCTTTAGGGTCTTGAATGCAGTGTGATGCTGTTTCCTTCATACATCACAACATTGGAATTAAAAGGTACATAATTTGCACTAACTTAGCTAATAGATATCCCCAACAATATTTTACATGAGGCAGTTAAATTGTGTAGTGTACATACTTAAAGAAATAGTAAAAATCTAATTTTGGAGATTCCTAAATTTTCCCTGAAAATTCTACATTTAGGTAGAGTTTGAGAACAAAAGGGACTGCTTTTCTCCACCTTTTAAATTTCCATGATGCTGTATAACAAAGGACTTGGTCTAGAGAAAAAAAATGTCCTGCCTATAGGAACATGAGGGAACCTTGTGTCCTAATGATAGTTTTATTATTTTTCTCTGAATACACATTCCCAATTGAATGCTGCATAAAGCATAACCTGCATAGTTGAGGTATTGTGTTTCAAGGATTTGGATGCTCATCTTGTAAGTATGGAAAACTGCTTGGCAAATCAAAGAAGCAGGAAATGGCTCACTACAGACAGGAGATCTAGTGGCTTATCTTGTTTTGTTGCTTTGATATTTGATGGAAAACATCAAAACCTCTTCTCCATCCCTTCCCGCCAGTATATTAGTACACTGAAGGCATAATTTAGAGAAGCTTGATTAAACTAGAAAAAATGATATATTTCCAAGCAAAAACAGTAATTTCAAGAAGAAACTTTGGATATTAAAAAAAGTTCATTGAAGAGTCCTTTCATTTGTGCTGTATTCCAACAGAAAAATTATTCTACTCATCTTGTCTGTCCTCATGATTCTTTTCCTGTATATCCCGAATTTAGTGGAATAAACTGCTTCACCTCTTATACCTTAGAGCTCATTCTAATTTAGTTGAATTTGATTTCTAAGATTTGCTTCTTCCTAGTTTTTTCTAAGGCAATTTCTTTTAATTTTGGAAAGTAAGAAAATGGAAAGAGATGATATTTTGCTAAGTGCTAGATAGACACAAATTCTGTAGGAGAAATTTATATTTGTGCAGCAGGTCTACATGAAATTTCTTCTGTATATGTGCCTGACTTGGTGGTCCAAAACAGGAGAGAAAGCTTTTACCAGACTTCTAGGTTAAATCATCCTCAAAGAATGTGCAGGCTGCTTAGGGATATTGTATTTTAAAGTTTTTGTGTGTGTGAAGTCAACTTAAAAAGATGATGTAGCAATACCAAACTGGTAATTGACTTTAAGAAAATATAAACTCAGTTCATTCTTTCTTGAGTTTCTTTAGCAAACAGAATATAACAGGAATTAAAATCATTAGGTCTTATATAGATCTTTTTGTTCTTTTAATGTTGCATTTTTATTCTATCTTGTTCCACTACCATTTATATACAACACTGATAAAATATTTCTATCCAGGTTTGGTAGTAGCATCCATTTATTATAATACAAAGCACTTGCTTCCTCTCTGTTTTGTGGAGATATTTTTATCAATACTCTTTCAAGTTTAGTCTTAATATTTTTTGTGTGTTTTCATCTCTGCACTTGATTTATTGAGTGAATGGAAGGAAATGTGACTCACCATTCTATCCTTTTGCACCTTGCTTATTTCTGTCAGTAGGGAGAATAGAAATTATCTTTCTAAATTCTACATTAATTATTCTATTTTTCTATGTGTGAAATGATCTCTAAGAATATTAAGTAGCTACCTTCAAAACTAAACAGATTAGAATATGTTGAACAGATTCTTTTATGGCACAAAAAATCATCAAAAAGATTTTCTTTGAAAAGATTCGCTACCTTGAATTTAACTTACAATCAATTCCAAGGAGAAAGAAGAAAACTCAATTCCAGGCAGAAAACCAACAGCCTAAAATGTTTTGTAGGGGGACTGGATTGTTTAATATCAAGAACAATTTGTTGCTACTCTTTCCACAGCTTTGGCAACCAGCCAGAAATATTTTCCTTGCATTTGTTCTATGTTTTTTTCTAGCAATGCCTAGCAATGCCTTAGAACTATTTCCCAACTTCTCCTCATCTGCTCAAAAGGTGGCTACATATGATGAATGTTTGTCTCTATTTTTTTGGTGTGTTTTAGTTTCCTCAGCCTTCATGGCCCCCTGCCTCTTGCCATGTAGCACAAGCACTACTGGATGAGCCAATGTTTTAACTCTCAGTCACTGGGAACTGTTCAATGAAAAAGACTCATAAACAGAGAGCAATCCTATTTACTGCCATTTCTGATTCATGGATTGCTTGCAGCTTGCTAGTGTTCTTGCAACACTTAAGACCAGACACCTATGCTACTATAGGTTTTTCTTGATATTTCTTGGGTAGGGTTTTTCTTGTATGAATGCTTGTAGTGTTCCATCTGATATAATGGAATTAGACCTGAGGGTGACTATATCAGAGCTCCTGACAGGTTTCTGCAATATATTGAGCATGAATAGGTCCAATATATATTTTTTTTCCTTCTGGATTAGTAGATTTACAGGCACTATTTTTGTTCCTGCTGTCGCAAGTTCTGAAGGTAAAACTAATTTTCTATAAAAATAATTATTATTATTTGTTAATTTTTTTCTTTCCATTGCCTGTTTTACTTATAGGTTGCTGTCTCTGTCAGCATTTTTATTTGGTTTGTGCTTTGCAGTTTGTGGAAGGGGTTGATGTATATTCTGAAAATAAACTTGAATCTATTAAAGTGGCTAACATACAGTGATGTCTCTGTTTTGTAAATTGAGTTCAGGCATAGGCTATCTATCTCTTTGGCAGCAGTGGAGGTGCCTTTTTGCTTGAATTTTACTGTTTAAGCTTTTAGAGTTGCTTTCGAAGGTGGAAGAGGGGTCAGGGTAGCATCAGATTCACACATTACTGTCTTTACTGAATTTATATGAATGACCTCCTTTGAAGATTGAAGAATGTGGCACAAGTATGCATAAAGCCTCTCAGACTTTGAGGAATGTGATCTTTTGTCTTTTATGCATGATCTTCTATTTGGCTCTTGATATGTTTTGCTATTTAAGGATGATGAATTTAGATACGTTTGATTAAAGAAAGAAATTAAAATGCGATCACCTCCACTTAGCATCACTGCACCTCTGCTTAGAGGCTCTCTAATATTGCTAAAATCACTGTGAGGTTAACCTTGGTTTTGTTTTATTATGTTTTAGCCATCTCATCCTGCTCTGGCACTGGACCAACCTACACAGGCTACTGCCTCTTTCTCATCTGTCTCATCCTTCAGCAGACAGTGTAGAGTCTCATTCAGAGAAGTTTATCCAGTGGGCACCTGCATAATTAAAATGTTTTCTGCTTTTCTTGAAGAATTGTAATACTAAGCGACAATCAGCTTTACTCGTGAAATTGCAGGCACCAAGGAGGGCTTAATGCAAAGGAAAGGGTATCCCATTATCTATTTCTCATTTTGCATACCACAGCTAAAGCCATGAGAAACTAAATTCTGCACTTATGGCCTAATCCAAACAGAAGTCCAGTGAATCTTTCTGATCCCTAGTATCTCCAGAGCAATAAAAACAAAGGACCAAAGTTCTCCGTTTTCTTCTTACTGGAAATCAATGACAGATATCTGAGTAGGAAATAAAATGAGGGCACAAAGAGCAAGTGCTTTTTTTCTTTACCTAATTATCCTTTTGCCTTTATTTCTGATTATTCCCCCCACTGCATGCAACTAAAGAAAAATACCTTGCATATGGCCTTTTCTGCAGCTGAAGTAGTGGTAGCATTTTTCCCAATGGGTAAGTGTCATATAGGAGTGATTTTATTTGTTATAAATAATAAACAGGGTCTGTTTTTGTTAAAGTGTTTGTTTGTTTTGCTCTGTTTGGGTTTTGTTGTCTGCTTGATTTGTTTTTTTTCTTTTTTTTGAGGGGCAGGGAGGGGAGGAGATTGCTGTATGTGGTTTGTGCGGTTTTGTTTTTTTTTATTTTTTTACATTTGTAAAGAAGGCTCTCAAGTCTCTTGTTCATTCTTAGAGCATTTGACCATATTTTTAATATCGTTCTCAAGTGCTTGCTGATGTCTTTCAATTCTCTGTTTAACCTATCCATGTTTGAATAAACTGTTCACATAAAAGTATTACTAAAAAGTATTGATTGTACATAAACCACTCTATCATTCTGTGGCGTAAAAATTTATAATGATGGAATACTTGTGATATTTTATCTTCCTAACAAAAATGAAATACATTACCAGGCAAGTAAAAGTTTGAGAAGTAGCAATGATTATTGAATTCTCTGTCTCAAATAGAAATCTGGATGAAATTAATAGCTCCTGTTGACTCAAATATGAATTGAGCTGAAAGTTTCCATTTAGCTTTGTGGGAAACCCTCTGAATTTGTATATCCTGTTACCAGTAGGAAGAGTGCTGTCATTTTACATCTATGTAAATAATTGTTCTTTCTTCTTGATACAGTTGTATCTGGAAAAAAATACATATTGCTGATCTTAGTAGTCAGGAAAAATATGAAAGAACTTAAGCCTAAGGAGAATTGACAAAAGACATTTCTCTGGTGTGTGTTTTATGTTTCTCCATTTATCTTTTTCTGGCTCCCACTGTCCTTGGTTGGCTTTTTCATTCAGCTGGGGAGCGCTCAGATGGAATTACTTCCTCAGCTGCAGTGCCCTACCAGCCAGCCAGCACCCATATGTCTTGAATCACTGTTGCTTATATCATGGAGGAGGAAATCTTTCCATCAGACCTGTAAATCTGTGAGACTAAAATTTATTTTTTCCCTTCCAGTGGAAGCATAATTCTGTGTGTTTTTTCTTAAAAAAAAATAAAATGTAAAATGACACTAGAATAAGTATGAAAAAATAGAGGGCTCTTCTTTCATTGCTTTGTAAATTTCAGGGTTCTTAAGAAGTTCTTGTTCAATTTTTTTTGCTTATAAGCAAACATGAAATTTTGGAGGCAGCTCTGATGCACAGCTGGCAGCTTGCAAAACATATACAATATGGGTAGCAAGATAAGGTGAAGGCTTATTAACTTAAGAAACTAATATCAGATGCCTAGAATTTAAGTATAAAAGCACAGCAATCACTTTATTTGAGCCTATGAAATATACACAAACATGCATATCTGATATACAATTTATGTATCTCTCTATGTGTATTTTCATGTATGAATATGGAAGTATTTTAAGCATTGCATTTCTATAAGCTCTTGCTATGCCTATATTGAAAATCACTATTTGATGTTTTTCCATACTGGCATCTTTTTTTGCTTTTCATTAAAATTAATTATTTTTGTCTTGAGGGATAAAGATAGGACCTTTTCCTTAGTGCAGTTCCAATAGAAGATAACTTGATGCTTATAACAGCTTGTCAGTCTGAGAACTGTTAAAATAAGACTGAAAGAAAAAAAAGCTCCATTTACTGTGGAAACCCCTAGTGGGATGAAAACTATAGTTCGTTTCTTCAGATAACAAAAGACACTTCCATGTCGTCCTCACTAGCAACTTTTTTTTTTTTACACAAAAGGCAGAATGAGGGGGCAAGCAATAGTCTAATTATAACTGCTTTTCCCCAAGAATTTTACCCTACTTTTCTTGCTCTGGGTTAGCAGGACATCCTACACTGTTTCACTTGAGTAATAAGAAATATGAGTAAAGGGTTAATTTTTCCCGTTTGGATGCTGTGTGCATTGCTGGAAGAAGGACAGCAATATGCAATGCAACTTTGACCTTCTCATTGTTCTATAATGTCATTGGCTGGTTACTCCCGTGCACTTTCACAGCCTCAGCAACTTGTGCTGTGGCAAGGAGGGGTCATCAGTGACCAGTCAAACACGGAATTAAAAAAGCATTAAAAAAATTACAAGTTATTTTAGGCCTCAAAATTGATGTATTTTCCTTTTATAAAGGCAAGAGAAGGATGTAGCATTCACCTGTTTTTATATGTTTGCATTGGGAGGAGGAGCAAAGTTAACATGAATTTTACTGAGTTAGGGGTAGATCTTGCTTTACAAAAATATAACTACTTTATGTGTATGTGTGTGTGTTGATATGGTTATCATTGTTGAAGATGGACATTTTGTCATTGCCTTCAATGTTATAAAATGAAGTTAACATCTTGAGTCTGCTGAAATAATTGTCATATTTCCTGGGGGGAAAAAAGTGGTCTGTTTTGTCACTTTTAACAATCTTTCTATCATTAAGTTCTTCAACATTCTTGCTGCTACTGCTCCTTTTTTTGTTCTCTTTTAATGTTGGTGTCATTGCCATGAAGGGGTAGGATAAAACATACACTAAGATCAAGGTTAGAGGGTGGAGAATTTTGTTCTAACACCTCTGTTCTGAGGACTGAGCAATGATCAGGAAAGGTTTTTTCTTAATCTTCTAAAAAGGGCATTATGCGCCAGAGAATGTGTGAGTATGAAGCCCAAAATGCAGCAGTGGAAATGCCTTCCAACTTCACTTCAATAACCAGAGTATGTACAGATAGAGGTTTGCCATCATACATATATATGTACGTATATATATATGTATATGTGCTGAAGTAATCTGTAATCTCTAATGGCAGAATGCAGAATCTGCAAACACAGAATTTCTGTATATTCTTTGCATGGAAAGAATTAGAAGAAAATCATTTATGCCTAAGGAAAATCTCAAAGGAAGAGGATAGGTTTCTCTTGGTCTGATATTGAAGGACTGTGTTCCACTTTTGAAATGTGAATTTTGAAATCATCTGTATGCTTTACGTACTGTTTATTCCACAGTCTCAATAAGAGGAATGCTATCCTGAGCTGCAAGTCAGTGACTGAAAGGGATCTAGTGGTGAAAATCTGAGACAAAACCCCAAGTTCTCCAGTAACTGTCTGTAAGAAATGCAAATTACATGCACCATAAAGGAAGAGCTGTGCATAGCACACAGTGTACCAGACTGGATCAGTAACCTGTTCCTCCATGAAGTAGTACTTACATGCTACAGCCTTAGGAATAATAGTGACCTTTTTCTTTGCAAAGTGCACTTAGGTGGTTGATCACAACATGATACTCATTGTAAACATGCTAGCTTAGTACCAACTACAGAAATCAATTGGAAGAAAACTTTCAGCTGGGGGCAAGTTAAGGAGAACAGCAATGAAGGTAGCTAGAAAGCAATTAAATTTTTTATCTCTATCTTTTGAAGAGTCTGTTTCTAATGTTATTGTCAGAAAATGTTTCTCTGTGTCTAAAAAGCTACACTGGCACCAAGCTAGTCATGGTGTAATATAGAGTCCAAACATATGGTCATTTGAGTTAATTTTGAAATGAGATGAAAAAAATAAAAAGAAGTCAGCCACTCCTATCCCTTTGTCAACATAAATTTTTGCTGTTTGCTTGATTCAGATTTAAATGTACAAAAAGAAAAATCTTCAGTCATGGTCTCAACTACGTATCCACAAATTACTATTTTTGGGAAGCAACATATTGATGGGATGTAGTTTCATATGAATCCTTCTTTTAGCAAGTTGGTAATGACATCTTGTGCGACATGTGTTCTGTTTTTCGGTTTATCTGAAGGATTTAGTAGTATGATGCACTGGTACAATATGTGCAAAACTGTATCTAGTAAGGGCTCCACACTAACATCCTTCCAGAAATCAGTGATTCCATAAGAGCTTCTAAAAAATGCTTTATGGCTGAATCTAAGACCCAAAAAAGCAACAGCTTTGGAGATTCAGAAGCATGGGTATTCTTTTCTAAGTTTTATTCTAGTTTAATAAGAGTGAAGTTATTTCCTATCAAGTCAGAGGTGTTGTAGACTTATGGTTAATGCTGTTTATTTTTGTGCTAATAGTGATTTGAAATAAGTGTATTCTCCCAACCTGGAAGAGGGCTTGGCACTTTACTTACAAGATTGGAGGTTGTTTCTTTCTGGATGAAGACTTTAAGATAATAGCTATTATTCAAGTGATCAAAATTTAGTTCACAATAAAATGTGTGTATTTTTAGTTGTAAAAGCAGTGCTTAGTTTTTTAAGCTAACTTAAGCTTAAAATACAGTAAATGACTGCTTCCGTGTTTGATTGTAGAATTGGGTAACTTGATATTCAAGAGTAGTGACAGAAATCTCACAATTTACGAAATTTTTATGGTCTTGCAGCCATGTCATTTCAGAAGTTGGTTAGTGGTAGCTGCTGTATGGGCACCTCTATCATGTAGAATTGCAATATTCCACAGCATTGTCTAGGAAAGCTATGGCGCTTTTTTAAATTTTTTTTTTTTATTTTTTTATTATTTTTAACTTTGACAGTTTTAGAAAATAATCCTTTATGTACTCTATTAAATCCTATCTAGAGGGCAACTTTCTTTCACGGGATAATCTGTCTTGCATGCAATTTTATTTCACTCATACTAACTTACTAAGCTAAAAATGAGCCTGCAATTATTGTGTATTTGTACCTGATGTACCAGATATATATAGTGTCCACATTTGTTCTATTTGAGACTTTAAATTATGTGTTCCCAGAAAAATAAAAATGTATTAAAAATATTTAACCTTGAATTTTATGCACTTATTGCTTGTTTGATTTGTGATGTTGTGCTTTTTAATGTGAAGATAGTCACAAATTATACAAGTTCTCTCCGTGTATATAGATGCTGGTCTTTGAAATACGAGCTACAAAGTATTTGCAATTATTTTGATTATTAACATTAGCCACTTGTTAAGATACACTATTATACAGGCTTTTATGCTGGAATTTAAAACCAACTAATCATGAACAAGTAGTTTGTTTATCAGAAGTACGTGTACAGATTTGTTTGTGCAAAAAACACCAGAAATTTGGGCCTGTGTAATGGGAAAGATTTTTTTTTTCTTTTTTGCCTACCTTGCCTAAGTGTCTTTTGCTTGGCAAATAGCAGTAATAGGTTTTTATCTGAAAATTTGGAGGAGAGTTAAGATAAAATGGGAAAAAGGGCAGGAAAATTGAGTTTTGAATTATGGGGTATAGGAAGAAAGCACAGTGAAAATTTTGCTTTTAATTTTCTCCATTCAATGTTGGCTCGTTTGCTGGAGAAGCACATACCAGAAACCATTGCTAGTTCCCTATGGCTGCTAGAAGCATGTACACAGTGTATGAGCTGCAGAATGTGTTTCTCATGATAAAGTAAAGATTTTAATGCAAAGTAAATATTGCTATGCTGGGGCATTGTATGTTTTTTTTTTTTTGTCATCTGATCATGGTTTTTAATGGAATTCTCTGTGTCAGAATTGCAGAGACTGTTATTGCAATCATGGCTACAATTACTTTTAATTTTTTTTTTATGTTCTGCTGGTGTGTGCTCTGTAACTATATTTTGTTTTTTTCCTTATTGCTTATAATCCCACAAATTGTGGTAAGTTTTAGATGGTAATTGCTAAACTTTGTAATCACAATATTTTTATTCTTGGTAAAGAAGAGGGGGGAGAAAGGGAGGATTTTTCATACCTCTCAGATCTATTGGTCTATTCTCCAAATGACAGGTTCCTGACTGATCAACTATGCCACCTGCTACTAAAGCTCAGTAATATTAGTCTCTGCAATGGCTTCACTCATCTCACACCTCAGAGATCTTGAGCTCAACCCCAGGCATCCCCTGTGTGTTTAAATCAGCTTAACGGCTCATACAGTGTGCTGATTTCCTTGTAGGCCTCTGTTTTCTCAAAAAGTGATCACCTTTTGCCAATGCCCTCAGGATTAAACAGGGCAGTCTGGTTTTCCTTTTCTGCATTGGCTATACCTTTGTAGTCAATAAAAGACTAACTAGAAAAGAATCAGCTGATGAGAGAATCAATCTTCTGGAAGCCTCCCCACAGTTTTCTCATCATTTTTGTGCTGTCTGTCATCTCAGATTGTAAAATGGAAACCAAAACTCAGTATGTGGGAAGACTTTTAGTGCTCCTTGTTAACAAAAACAGTAAGACCAGGGGTTTTGATCTTATGAGTGTATAGGTAAACAGTAAGCTGTAAGTGTGCACTCTTGAAGTAGCTTTTCCATGTTTCTAATGGAGGTGTGCGAAAAATTATCAAAGAAGTATCACAAAGGTCTCATGACATACTGTAGTGTAGATATCCATTCTGAGTAGGTCAGGTTAAATCTGAAGTTCTTCTCTATAACAATACAGGGGTATCTTACAGAACAGCTGTACCATTTATCACGGTATAAAAGCTGTATAAATAGAAAACGTCTCTAAAATACAAGTGAAGCTTTTTTTTCCTTTCATTACTTGCTAAGTTAAAACAGTGGTATGTCTTGATAACTAGTATTATGCAACTATATTTAAGCTTTTTGAATAATAGCCTACTTCAAGTTGGTTTATAATGACAGATGGACAACTTAAAAAAGAATTGGAGGTTCATCATAATCATAATTCTTTACAGTTCTAAATTTTTCATTCAAATGTATCACAGTAGTTTACAAATATTAATTCAGTGTTATAATCACCCACCCACGAAGCAGGTCAGCATCCTAGTTTTACAAAAGTTCAAAGTAGGGTATCAAAAGGTTAAGAGCTGTGAGGAATTAAGGGGTCTGTTGTTATGCACCATAAGGCTCATGCTGGGGACTCTATTTTTTCCACATCATACTTTAAACTTAGTTTGAAATCTGATTTCCTTTCCTGGACTGAAAATCCAGGGACTAGTAACACAGAATGTGTGGGTTATATTAGTGATTGGTTGACAGTCATGCTGGAAGGACTGGGAATAAGGAATGTTTAACTAGAATCACTAGAACGAAGTAGCAAAGATGACTGAATCACCATTTTCATCAGGAAATGTCCTCTTTCTCTGTCTGCAGGTGCTCTGGACATTACCATACTGTTCCCTACAAAAGGGGAGCTCTCAAGCTTTGCACATTCTGCAAAAAGCCTGTCAAATATCACTTGCTTACGGTGGAAGGACTATGGCAGACCTTGGCTACTTTGTCTCATTTGTGTGATAATTGGATAGTATATCTAATGTGGATGGAAAAGTTTAAATATGTTACCTGTGGTTCTTGTACAAAAATTTAAATCCAGATCTCTGTTCCAAAAAGAGGGAAAATTGCCAGAACCGAGATGCATCACTCCTGCAGTTTTAGTTGCCTAAATCATAGCTAGAAATTAGGAAAATGCTAAGAGCAGTAGTCTTAAACACAGTTTGTCACCAGTTGCATATACTGCAATGCTTTTATATAAAAAACACGAAGGTGAAGAAGTGAGATTTCCCTTCTAGGGAAGTTCATTTCACCACCTTGAAACAACACCTGAGAAAATCAGAAAAAAGGTAAAGAGGTACCTGGCTCTGTTCCTCCCTTAAAAGAGGTCTGGACTATGAAATATTTAGCAGGTATTGGCTCCATTAAAAGCCCAGAAGATATCATTTCAGAGCAGAGTCAGCTCCCTGTTTAGAGATTGTCTGAAAGCTTTCAAACTAACTTTCATTTATTTCAAAGCCATGGAATTATTGATAGGTTGGGTCTCAGTTGTGGATTCCATAAACACAGAGGCATCCCTTTGCTTGGGGCATGGTGCCACCAAGATGAGCATAGCTGCGACGAGTTTTTGTAGCAGTCATGTATTGCTTCGTTCCTTGGCAACTTCACATGGTCACTCATCATGCAGAGTTGCTTTCATTTTTATTTCAGAGAATTTTGCTGGAAAAATTGTTCTAGAAGACATATCTATTGAAAGACTCCCATCTTTAGGCAAGCTCTTCAAGGCTTATTGAGGTGAGGAATTTTCTTTTATTGGCTATTGTTTTTTCCTTTCTGCCAGTGTTACTTTTAAAGATAGGAGAAACAAGAACTGTAACAACTGCATGTGTTTCAGGGGCAAGCTTGTTATAGTTTGTGCTACTGCAATTCTTGATCTCAGCTTCTAAAGTACTTGTTGGGTTCATGATGCCTACTCTAATAACATCGACTATCAAATTCCTTCACACCTGGGAGATATTCAAAATGCAAGTTCTGCTAATAAATATGCTTTCCCTTTTAAATCTGTGTTTTTTGTTGTCCTTCAGCATATGCAGAAATTTGATTTGCAGTCATATCAGCTTATTATCTGTCAGGTTGCTCTTTCCATACTCCACCAAATCAAAGTTTCTCGAAGGATTGTTACAGATTTAACCACTGGTCAAAGAATGTCTTCAGGGCCACTTCAGGTCCATAGAACTACAATCACACTCTGTAATGTTGCCTAGACCATCTCATTTTGAAGTCTATTTATCTGAGGTTTATGTGATTTTTGTACACATTATGCTGGGAACTATTTTGATGAATGACTTAGTCCAAAATTTCATCCACTTGTTGAGTGTACAGTTTGCTGGATCCATGCTCTGGGAACAAATATATTCACATGCTAAATATACCCCATGCAAAGTTTTTCAGCTTGCTTTATCAATTATGTCTGGCCACAGACGAATATTTTTAAGAGATATTTCAAAACATATCAAAAATGGCAATACAGTTTATCTGATTTTGTAGCCTGTTAACTGGTATACTACCCAAAACACCAAACCACACTTTATTGGTATACAAGTAGCATGTTCTTGGACTGAGGAACAAAACCAGAATCTGTAAAGGAGTGTCACAGAATAACTCACCAACATTTCTACTGGAAATATTTCGTTCAGGAGTATCAGTACATGGATGTATCTCCTAATATTGCAAATACTTTTTGGCAGTTTGCCATTGACTTCCTTTTGCAATATCTCTTAACCTCATAGGCATTCTATGTTTAGATCAAGTCTGACAGAAGTTGGAATAACCTCTATTTCCATGATAATTGTCATATGGTGAAAGCATAAAGTACTTGATTCATTAAAATAATAGAAAATTGGGCTCTCCACATGGTAGGTAAAAAGGACAGACTTTTCTTAGAGCTACAGTTACAATGATTGGACCAAAATACCACAAGAAATATTGTCTTCATAGATTTGTTCCCAGTCTGTTGAATTTGTTGCATTCTTCTTTACCTGTAAAATAGAACACAACAAAGCGAAACTCCAAAGAGTAACAGTGGGAGGTGCAAACTACCCAGATCCATGACCTGTGTCAGTCCAGTTTACCATTTTCAGATGCCAAAATTTAAAAATGAGGAATGCACTGCAATAATCTACTTGCCACTTTTTGTTGCCTGTTTGAAAGTGGTTATAATGTTTCGGATTTCTGCATAAAGATCCCACCAACATCTAAAGTGAAAATTCCTTGTCACAATTTTCCTTCTGTAATTTCGTTAGTTTTATACAACTTGTTAAACCTAGCTTTTTCTCTGTTGTGCTACGCAAAACTGGTCTGCCCGGGGCAGAACTTAAGATGAAAAATATTCTCAAATCAAAATTACTTTAGACTTGCTTTTGATTGTCCCAAGGTATTTTCCTGTTGCAATTGTGTTTTTTTGGATAGTTTGCTCAGAATGTGCTCTCCTTTTATGGCTAATCCAACCTGATGTACCATGGCATCAAAATCTCCTACAATTCACTGAGTATTCAATTGGAATACTCAGAAGCTAACATCCAATTAAATCCAGTAAAAATCTTCCATCTCCTGAGCATGCATTTTGTGGAGGACCTAACTTAAAACAGGCTATGCTATAGGTTTATATTGTCAGGCATCTTTTCTACATGCAAAGCAGTCCTGATAAAATGAAAAACCTACATAAGCACACAAAATCTCTAGGTATATATCAATTAATTGAAGCTAGGAGAATTGTTCTTTGGCTTCCCAGGAGTCACAAATTGTGACTTTTACTAGCAGGCATTTGCTATAGTGGTTACCATTTCTGTAGCCTCATCAGAGAATAGTTGTCCAGGTGTGTTCATTGCGGTCTGGTGTCCATTGGCACAAATGCACAGGATTAGGAGTGCAACAAACAAGTCATTTCTACACTGGAGGGAAAAGATGAATAATGCGAAGAAACAACTGAATGGATAAGGATTAGCATTTACTCTGTGAAGCAGTCAGTCCAGATTGCAGAAATAATGGTGTACCTGTCAATCATTGGCTTAGCTAAAACATTGCCTGCATCAACATCTGCTAGCATTGTCATGTGGAACCTTTCAGAACATTATGTAAAGAATAGAGATCATCGCTAGAAGTGTCTTTATTTTTTACTTGTTTTAATATTTCTCACATATAATAAATATAAAAAGATAAACTGAGCAAATGGAGTGCAATAAGGATGAGGGATAGAATATAAAAGAAAGGCTAGAGAATACAGCCTCTCTACGGTAGAAAATGAATGATGGATTATGAATTTGTTGAAACTATGTTACTTAGAGTTGAAATATATTGAACTACTTCAGTATCCAAGCTAGGCAGTTTAAGTTAATGTCAGATTGCATCACTGCAGCCTTCAGGAACAAAGCATATTTTCGTGGTCTGTAAGGAAGGTGGGTGTTCTGCACTTCGGTGCCTGCAAATAATCTGCAAACACACTCTCCTTTAGCAGATAGGTAAACTGACCTACTGCAGGATGAACTCTCGTGTGCTGAAATGTGTAGCACTCTTCATAGAACCTTCATCTACTCTAGTAAGTAACTGCTGAAGTTTTCACATGAGGTGAAGTAGTAATCAGAAAAAAAGAGATTTATTGGCCAAAAATTGGATTTAACGTTTGTTGGGAGATCACATTTTATTGAATTCAGACCGATTTTTGACAAAGCATCGAGTGAAATATCCTGGTCTTGCTTTGGTGTGAGAAAGTGTCTTTTTATTTTTTTTTATTTTTTTTTTTTTTTTGTGTCAAAAATTATTTCAGTTTGGGTTAAAACTTATCATTTAAAAGACCAGGCAATTTTACCATAAAAAAGGCAGAAACAAGCTGTAATTTCAGATTATTAAAACAAGGAATGTTTCAAGTAGGAAAATTATTCATTTTGTTGTATTTCATGAAAATAAGTATTTTTTATTTCTGATTATTGCATCAGAAACAGTCTGATATAGGGAAAAAAAAATCTTGAAATTTCTTTCAGGAAAAGAAAACAGCTTTCTTTCAACTTCTTCCTGCTATAACATGTTCTATTTCAGGGGTGAGTTTCTTTCTGGTTTCATGTCACTATTTCCACTGGTGAAGGAAAGACAGATTGTTGCTTCCCCTTTCCTTTCAGAATTAATCCCAAGTATTAATATATGGTTAACCTTTAAAACAAACTTGTGTCAAATTTCAGAGCTAGAAAAAGCTGCTTAATGTAGAAAAGAAATTTTGTTCTCCAGTTGTTTCTGAAAAGCATTTTTGTAAACAAAAGATGTGAAAATTTGATCATGAGGGATGCATGCTAAACCACAAATTTTAAGAATGGCAGCTCCTTTTCAAAACTTAGAAGAAAAAAGACTTTATCACCACATTAGGAATCTTTTCTTTCCAATCTGTCTCCTTCAACCCTTGTCCTTGCAGTGACCATGTGGGTCAATACATAGCCAGGGTGGTGATCAGATATATGAGAAAAGACTGCTCCCACATCTCTTTCCAGGTTCCTTGGTGTACTCCCTCTCTCCTCCTTTGGCTTTCAAGATAGGAAAAGTAATAGGAAGATAAATGTGAGAAAAATGTATTTGGACTTAATGCAGTTAAATTTTTTTTTTAAACTCTTGCTCAGTTGTTTAACAATATCTCTTTTTACTCCAGTATTTTCTGTCATCTCTTCTTTTTCTCCTCACTGTTCTTTTTATTTCTGGTCATTGGGCTAGTTTTTATTTAATTAGCTTATTTATTTATTTTTTGCCTAGAATAAGTAATTTTTATGGTTTGGTCTCCTTTTGTTTCAAATTCTTTGTTTTCATGTAACACAGTTGTGTGCAAGGCCTTTTGGCTTTCTTTTCTTGGTTTCATTTTCTAAACCCCCTTGGCTTCATCTAAATTCGTTCTCTTTTCAGCTCTACCTTCTCTTTTTTCCCTCTGGCCTGCACATACCTGTTTCTCTTTTATCTGCACTTTTATAATTTTTTTTAATTGATGGGGTTTTATTTTTTGTTTTGTTTGTTTTCTTGTCTCCTTTCCTCTAATTGCTGTGAGTGTCTTTTTACATAGGTGAGAGAAAGACAACCTCAACAAACCCCGTTCACCATCCATGCAGTAGCTTCAGCTCGTTTTGAAAGGCACTGTGAAAGAGCAGAGAAAAGTAAGGAAAAAGATTGTGGCTCAGATGTCCTAAAAGGACTGGGAGTGGGGAAAAAGAGAAGAATGAAGAAAACAAGAATATCTGTGGGGAGAAGTGAGGAAATCCGGAGTGACTATAGGGAAAGAGAATAGAAGTGGTGATGGGGACGAGGAAGATGGTGAGAGTTTGGATGAATCCAGATAGACAAAATCTTCCAGTAGAAAGTAAGGTAGAAAAGATAGGAGCTGTAGATTCCACGACACAATTTTGTTCCTCTCTTTTTCTGTCATAATTTCAGCCTTCCAATAACTGAAGGGAGCCTACAAGAAAGATGGGGAAAAATTTTTGGAGGGACATATAGTGATAGAACATGGGTGAATGGCTTTAAACTCGAAGAAAGTAGATTAGGTGAGATATTAGGAAGAAATTCTTTACTGTGAGGGTGTGAGACGCTGCCCAGAGGAGTTGTGGATGCCCATAACTAAAAGCGTTTAAAGGTCAGGCTCAATGGGGCTCAGAACAACCTGGTCCAGTGGAAGGTGTTCCCAGCCATGGCATGGAGGTTTGAACTAGATGATCTTTAAGGTTCCCTCCAACCCAAGCCATTCTACTGGTTAACATTAACTCAGAGCCAGGGGGAGGAAGTGCATGTGGGCGATTCACCCAAATTTGGGATACTCTTTTTTATTTTTGTCTGGTTGTTTTTCCTCTTTATTTATTTTTTTTTCCTGCACTTGCTCTCTGCTAGAGGACATCTGTTCTGCAAGGTCATTTGACTGTTCTCAGAATTGCTGAATGCTGCAATGATCTCATAATTATTCAGTGACTGTAGTTACTTCTGAGGTTTTGTTGCTTTGTATCAATTAATTTAAAATGTTATGAAGTACATGATCAAAATATTGGAGAGTGTGGTGAAGCACTAAAATAACAGAAAATGCAGCAGTATTGTAGAGGTGTTTTTACAGTTGTTTTCTTCAGCCATGGTTTCTCTCTCTCCTTCTTCAAAACTAGATAGATAACACTTTTCGAGACTCAAGGGATTCACAAGAGTCTTCCATTGAAAGTCAAGGGAGCCTTTGAAATTGCTCCTTATATGTATAAAACATACTCTGTGTTTTGTATTTTGATAGAAATTAAAATTTATTTATTTATTCAGTGCAGTAGATCTTATTTATTGCTTTAAGATCTAAAATTTACTTGGTCAGAAAATATTTTGGGGCTCTTAGGCAAAAATAAAAAGATAATAAGAAATGTAACATTCCACAATTCACGTTTTGTATCATTTATATTATAGTTGTACTTCAGAGACTCTGTGAAGACACTAAAATTTCACTATGCTGTGTTTTGCACAAATACTTGAGAAAGAGCAGTGCTTTACCCGGAGAATTTGTTATCCAAATAGGTGAGGGAGACAGAAGTAGTGAGTGTACATAAGAATAGACTGTTTCTTTTCTAAAAGTCAGTCAGGAAATGAATGGTAGAGGGGAAAAAGCATAGGGTCTGTGTCTCCTTCGATCTAATATCCAGCCCTTGGATCACATCCATTCGTCCCGTGCAGTCATGTAGTGTATTTTTCCACCTGCCTGTTGTTTTTCTGTCTCTGAAGCCTCAAATTTTTTAAATCAATCCACAACACTCTACTCTTTCTGTCTGCAAAGCTGGTTATTGTATTCCTAGTTTCTTAAAGCCTTTTTAGAACCCTCTACTCATAGTACACACTTCTGTTCATGCTCCTTCAAGCCTCCCTTGCCCTGAAAAAAGAAATAAACAACCGTTCAATTAACTTTGTGTGATAAAATTTTAAAGAGCTACATATTAATGCACAGCAAAATTTTCAAGAACTTCTTCTTACTATTTCTAAGGAATTTATTCATGAGACAACTGGAAATAAAAACACACTGCTCAGTATGCCTGCAAATATTGTTCTGATATTACCACCTGGCGAATGTTTCAGTGCTGCATATACACATAGTGTTTGAGGACATAATGTGCTATTTTATGGCTTTGGTACTGTCCAGTTGTCCCCCATGGACAACATGCCAGATCTATTTATGTATTTCATTAGGTACTGCCCTGTTAGCCTAGTGCTAGCTTGGAAAGAGGATATACTCCTATGCTGCTGTTATAGAAGGGATATGTTTCCACCATGCAAGGAAAATGATGCCCTGCACTTTTAGAAATGATGCTTGTGAACCCTGTTCTCCAAGCCACATGCATATAACTGGCTGCTGACCATGTGTGTATGCATTCAGCCACCAGCTCGTATGCACCGGGAAGCTTTTTCTCCTGAAGAATTTCTTTGTTCTGTTTTTATTTCTGTAAACTTACTAATATTCCCAGAAACTCATAAGCATACACAAACCTGAGCCACTTCACCTGCTGTCAGAGATATGACAAGCTTATTTTCAAGTGTACAGTTCTACAGCTGCTGTACAAAAGATCATATTTATAAAGCCAATCTCTTATCTGAAGGAGTAGCTTCATTATTCTACTTCATTGCCTGATAGCCCCGACTCGGAGAGCTGTGTGAATGGTAACCACAAAGCTGTTCCATTATTTAACTCTAAGCTGCTCTCCATGACTCTCTCTGGGTTGATTTCATCATTTTCCTCCAAGTAGGATTTTTTAGTTTGTTCGTATTTAAGGGAAAAAATAAAGAACTATAGAGAATAAAAAAATTTTAAGCAAATTTTACCAGTCTTGGAGCCCCTGCAAAGCCATTCATTTGGTGCCCTTGATTATGATAAAGGTGAAAGTGACTACTTTCATTCTTTTTTTCCTTAAAGGTGCTTTGTTTTGAGTAAGAGCAATGATAAAAGTCAACACTGGCTTTCAGGTTTGAGCTGCATGGGCTGAAACTCTGAACATTTAATTTTACGTGAAAGTATTTGAAATTCTTGCTTTTCATGATTGAGGAGAATAAAATGTTTATGGAATATTTACAAGTAATTGCTATTATTTTTTCACACATTAATAGTATGCGTTTCTGGGTGGCTTGTAGGGAAAAGGCAGTTTAAATCTGTCTATTTCTTTCTGAGTTTAAAATAAGACTTGAACGTAATGTAAAAGTAAATTCTCATAATGTTAAACTGATTTTGAACAGATTTATGTTCTTTTGACTTGTTTTTATCTGTTCTATACAACTGCTGATTTTTACGTCTTTTACAAATGAACAAATTTTCAAATTTAGAATTGACATTTACAGTTTAAAGCATGAAATTCATGCAGTCGCTTTTGGAATCTGATTTCTGATAAATATTATGTATGTATTCACACAACCTGGATTCCCATATTTATTGCAGGAGTAAAGGGTTGAGTAAAGAGTTGATGTTCCACACTGACAATTCATGATCAGCAATGATATCTCCTCATCAGCACTGCCCAATGCAGGCTGGGGGATCCCCACATGCTGCAATATTGGCTGTAGGTCTCCCTCTTTGCCAGTTTACCCTGGGGTTGCTGCTATGTTCAGTGGTGCAGTCCTTTCCATATGCCTCTAAGGCAGTGATGAGGCTCAGAACCTCAACAAATGGCAAAATTCCTTTCTGGGGAGATGGCAAATCTTCATTAGTAGGTTGTTGTCCAGTAGTTGCTAAACACTCATTACTTGACTTGTAGTTCAGTTTTTTTACCCCTCCAACGCTAATGAAGAAGGTTAAAAGCAACTTTCCAGCCCATGGCACCATTGCTTCTCAGACTTGGCAGCCAGGCTGCTGGAGGGCAGTACCAGTCCATTTTTTTATCTGTAACAACAAAAATATTCATCTGACTGTGAGGAGTTTCACAGCCCTCCTGATGTTGTAGCCCAATGAGCAGGCAGTAAGTGTCAGGAAGCAAAGGTCCTTCATTTGCAGGATCAAATCTCACAGGACCTACTGGGATGATGAAAACTATAAGTATGGATCCTGCAAAGGAACTAGTGTGGACGAGAGCCAGGGGGTTTTACTGTGTTAGAGGCATCCATTCACAGTCAGAGGGAGGCAGTAGATGAATAAGAAGCTGGGTGGCACAACTGCTATGAAGATTTTCCAGGCCAGAGTATCATAGTGAGGTTTGTAAACACGCATTAGTCATGGTAATTCCCATACATTTGTCAGCCTCTAGGCATTATTGAAATAATAATAATATGAAAGAATAATATTGATTGTGGACTGTTTTGGTTTTTTCCACGTAGTTTCTGCTGAAAACATCTGCCTTTATCTGTGAGGTTTAGATTCACAGACAATCTTGTCAGTGAATAATTCTTTTGTGTGTTGTGAATCTCTTGGTATATAAACAGACTTGCTTTGTGTGTCCACTAAGTGAACTGGGTTAAGGTGAAAACTGCTTCTCTAAAAGTTGTTTTGTGGTGTTTGGAAAATGCTGGGACTTTAAAAGACTTTGTTTTTAGTATAGTAAAGATTCATACACTACCTTTAAGCAAGTGAGGGCCCTTTTCTCCTCCTGCCCCACTGGACTCCATATATGCTTAAAATTAAGTGCTTAGGTCTTCATAGAAGTGTTGGGGATGAGATGACAGAGGGATGCGTTAATCTATTTCAACTGACTACCTAGTCTGAGAAGTCTTGTTTTTTAAAGAAGTCTTAAGAGGTACCTTTTGTATCTAACATAATTTATAATTAGAAATAATTTTCCTGAATGCCTAAACATATGCAAAAAATTCTCTTAACTCTGTAGCCTTCATCTTCTGTAACCTTATTTCGAAGTGGTTGGGTTGCTTTCTTGTGTGTTTTTTGGTTTGTTTGGTTTTTTTTTGGTTTTTTTGGTTTTTTTTGGGGGTTTTTTAAGTGTTTTTTTAAATGCTGACATTTGCCAGTGTGCCTACAACCAGCTGTAACTGGAAAAGGGAATTAAATGGACTGGAATATCTTCTGAGTAACCCACAATTGAAAGAAAATTTTGTCTACCTTGTATCCATGCTACAGTAGCATAAGGAACAGCTGAGACCCCATGTCTTTCCCCAGATAAAAGTGACTGTGGGTGTAAGGGCCAGCACAGTGTTGCTTTTACACCTCAAATGACTTTAGGGCATATATTCAGGAAGTTTGCAATAGACTATTTTTTTTTTTTTAAACTAATTAATTTCTTGAAGCTAGTGGAAGCTTCTCCTAAACTGGCACAGAAATGTTAGAGTGGGTTATGCTGAAAGGAGCTCAATGGCTGCCAAAGGTAATCACAGACCTCGTGAAAATCAGTGAGTGTGCCAAGCATTCCTTTAGACTCATCAGAAGAGTTTAGTGCTCCTGGGAGGCTTTCCAGGACTCTCAGTGGCAAGCTGTGTTTGGTCTTTTGGAATACAGCAAGAGTTTAATAAAAGCTTTTAAAGTTCAATTAAAAACTCTCCTGGTCTGGGGATGTAACATTTGGTAAGTGTGTTATAGTTGTCACAAAGGACATGATCCAGCACATGGTTAAGTCAAGGGGGCAATTTTATTGACTACAGCAGGTGTTGGATGAAGCCCAGATTTATGAGTTAACACTGATATTTGTAACAGTGAGTAAAATTTAGAACTTTGTAGCTGCTTTTAAAAAAGCCTTGGAAAGGCTTGTTTATTTTTTGAATAATCATCAAATTACCTTGGTGCTGTTTCTGCTATGTTTATGATGATAATGTTAAAGTGGACTTGGACTCTCTGTGATATTGGATACTGGCTTGGAAAATTATTTTTGCTGTAAATGAAGCAGAGTTATACTCTGAAATTATTGTTTAAAAGGTCAGAGGAAGTTGAAAAGTTTTCAGGCTGCATGCTAAAATTCATTAGAAAAACAGTGCTTTCATTGATATTATTTATATGAAAGTTAATAAAATTTATAAATTTAAACAGTAACGGTACAGAATTAAACTCTGAAAATTGCTTTGTAGTGATCATAGTAACATTATATTAGTACCTGTCATCGTGTTAAAAATAAAAAATTGTATTCTGTTTCCATCTTTCCCACTAGTATACATACATATCTATATATCTCAATGAACATTTACACACACCTATACCTGCTGTTTCCTGTATCTCTTATAATGACTTGCTACTCTGGAATTAGAAGTCTGCACAAAGTAACTCGACTGAATTTCATCAGGCTGTAACTTCACCCTCCTTCATCTTTTTTTCTGAGAGATTTTTAAGGATTAGGTGCAACGTCTCAGATATGCATTTATTATGCCCATTTACTGAACTTTGTAAAATTAAAAGGAAAACTTTCCGCTACTAACTGCTTCTAGAAAGCGCTGGGATTGTCCTGTTAGACTGCTTTCTACAGTTAGAGAACTCAATTAGAGCTGGAAAATGGGTTTCTTTTCGAAGATGCATCCTCACATCTTTCCTGTTGCATGTTTCTGTAAGTAGAGTGTTCTACTGTACTTCCTGCAATATTTACATTTGTTTTGCAACAAGACAGGTTGTAATGAGGGACTCTGCTCCAACCAACCTCCATTTCCAACTGTAATTTCTCTTCCAGAACTGGCAAATCATAGGAATTCCCTGATCAAAAGCACATTATGCTACTTCATTAGAGTTTGTCACATGAAAGGAGGCACTTTCATTTTCTGATTACTTGTTATATGTTCTAGTGAGTGATCTGAATTGTACTTTAATTTTTTATTGGGTGCTAATGAATTATTTATTTATTTTAAAATGTAGTCATCTGCAATCAAATTTTTTCCTTCAGTTTCTATATTTGGAATCTGCTGATAGTTACTGGAAGCTGTTTGGGGATTGGAATACTCAGCACTATTGTATTGTGATCAATAATTAAACTTAGTGCTGACATGTATCTAGTTTATGCAGCAGCCTCTGACAATCCATCTTGCAAAATTAATCTTTTCCAATTTATTTAATAGGAGACTTGAACAATAAAATAATTCGAATGAGTACCAATGTGGGATTATTTCTGGTCAATATTGCTTTATTATAAATTGGGTCCACGTACTCATTAGTAAATTAACTGTCAAATCTGAAAACAGCTTTTTTTTTTTAAAGGTAATTATTGGTACTGAAGACAAGAAGGCACTTAACCTTGCTGTGCAGTCGTCCTTACCACAGTGTTTTTATTCCAGGCTATAACTACCCATCAAAGCTGCAGAGGGAAAATAATTAGAGATATTAAATGGATGGAATATTAACTATTGAAAAGCTCTATTCTCTTTGAGCTGTTCGAATTTGTTTGGATTCCCAGTCAATGAACTCTGTGTTCCTTTGGAGGTTATTGTTTGGGATGTTCTTTTCCAAACATTGAGAAATATGGTTAAATCTATGAAAAAAAGAAAAGAAACTCAAAGAAATGGCTGAAAACTCTGAAAAAAGAAATCAAAATTATTAAAACAAATGAAATTTTGTATGCAATTGAAAAGAAATATTTATAAAGGGAAGTTTAAAGAAATAGGAAGTTGGTAAAGTACTCAGGGTTGGTTGTTGCTTTTTAAAATTAAATATGCTCTTTAATGAATTTAGCTTAAAACTATTGCCTGCTCTGAAACAGGGCATTTTCCCGTTTTGCTCTTACCCCAATTCAGCAGCTTAGTCTGTTTATTCCTGCTTAAGACATTTGATTATGCCCAGTAGAGCATTTGTAAGAGCTCCTCCATTCGAAACATTTGTGCAAAGCAGTGTTTAGGATTTGAGAATTCTGTTTTCAGTGTTGATGAATGACAGCCATTTAAATTTTTTATAATTATTCCCTGAATCCCTTTTGAATTTGTAAGAATTTGTAAGAATCTCCGGAGCCAAATACAAGAAAATGGGTAAAGGAGCAAATTTTATTCTATTCTATTTAGTTATTTACTTCAAGTGAAGGGCATCAGAACCTGCTGTGTGACCACATGAGCATTGAACTTGCAGGTCCTAATCTACATTTCAGGGCTGGCCAAGAGATCTCACTGCTGTGCACAGAGCAGAGGGGGGGAAAGCCCTCCCTTGGAGCCTAGGAACAGACTGGCATCTTGAATCCTCCCTCAACTTTGTTGAGATTTCTTCTCACCTCATCCCATCCTACAAATAGGAAACTGAGTTACTTTGAATCTCTATGTCTAGATTAAATTTTATGATAATCAGTTGACAGTTTCTGAAGTTTTTTTCCCCAGAGGAGGTTCAGATTAGGTATTAGAAAATCCCTCTTTCACTGACAGAGTGGTTAGGCATTAGAATAAGTTGTCTGAGGAGGAGGCAGAATCACTCTGGAAGTGTTCAGGTGGTGCCTGGATGTGGCACTTGTGGATATTGGTTAGGAGTGATTATAGTGGTCCTGGGTTGATGGTTGGATTAGATGATCTTGAAGGTCTCTTTCAACCCTGATGATTCAGTTATTCTGTTACTTGTGGAAAAGAGACTCTCTAACATTTGTTTAAAATACATTCCAAGTAACAAACCCTTTAATTTACTGTGCATTTTTGAGAGTGGCTATGCTGCATGGTATAACTTGAGTACCAATAAAGATAGATTTGCTGTCTTAAAAATGTGGTAAAACCTCTAAGAAGCAATTATTTTATCAGATATATTTTATAATTAATATATTTTATTATGTAACTTCTTACTAGTATAAAATAAGATAAATTCTATGAAGATTACTCGTTAAGAAAACAAAAACCACTTGAAATTTAATTCATACTTTCTTTTATCTATGGTAACATGGCAGAAAAGACTGTATGGAGTGTATATTTCATGCTTAAATAGTTTTCAGCTGAAGGTAACACTCACTTCTTAACTTGCCAGTTTTATAATTCTCTGAAAAAAGCCTTGACCCGACAACAACAAAACCACACTCAAAAATACCTTTAAAAAAGCCCAAAGCCTCAAGGCCCTTTTAACTTCAACACTGTTGAAGTTAACTATGAAAGAAACGATTTTTTTTTTCTTCTATATTAATTCTGGCCTAGGCAGACTGACAGAGCTTTAGCTGGCAAAGGAGCAAGGGCAGGTGGACTTAGCTACTGCTAGATGACCAGATGAACACAGTATTGTGTGTATACAAAGGGGAGAACAAGATGAATGTATACAAGCATGAAGGGGTCTTCAGTTAGCGTAGGGGGAAAATCGCGGTATATTAAAGCTAAAGAAGGATGTATGAAAGTGGGTCACTGCACTACTATTCTTACTCCTTCTGTTCTTGTACATGCAAAAGGAAGCAAGATGGTATATATGCAGATGACTATGGAGGGCAAGTGAAAAGGTCAATGTACATATTCTGCCCTGGATTTCACAACAGGCTTGGCAATCACACAGTCTGTAGAGGTAAAAATGAGTTTTTCTGCCAACCAAGTCTGAAATGAAAAAAGAATCCTTGTGCTTTTTATGGCCCATGTATTTCTGATACATAAAATACACAATGGTTTGAGGTAAACTTAACAATCATTTTCAGTTTTTGAGGAGAAGCTCAAAGGCCCTCCATTTGGCTTTCCTTTAGGAATACCGGATGTTTCTTGCAATCGCTATATTGCTGTCTGCTCTATAAAACTGTCTAATGTTCAGGTAACATATTCTGTCATTTCAGTGTAAATCTACATGCAGTGACCCTTTTGGCCATTGATTTTTTTCTTTTGTTTGATGGAGATTTATGTAAGATGGCTAGCTTTTTCTAGAATGTCTGGGAGTAATCATGACATGCCTTTGCACAGGCATATCATGCATGATATTTGTCCACACGTGATGTTGGCATCGTTGACAGAGATGCGTGTTATAACTATTTTTGTATTCCATGCCTCAGTAGAGCCTGAAAACAGACTTAGTCAGGATGCAGCTTTTTAGTAACAATTCATAGAAATAAAATCTGCTCTTAAATCCATAAAGATACCAGTCTGTGACTATAAGATATCCCTTAGGAGGTCATTTCAAAGGCACAAGATGATGCACGTGAGTTCTGGGAAATTATTTTTGCTTCCAGTGAAATCAATCAGTGCATGAGAGGGCCCTGAGTGATAGACAGACACTTCCTTTTATTGAGCCAAATAATTTCCTAATAAGGGTTGTGTAAATGCTGCTGTTAACCACAACAAATGTGTTGATGAAGCACAAGAATAAGAATGTAGTGGTCTACAGTGGTAAATACTTGTTTGGAAATAGGCTGTTGTTTATCAATAACAAACTATAAATTGTTTAATCCAACAACATTTTTTAGAATATGAAAAAACTGCTTTATATCTGAAACATGTCAATTGTCATGAATTTACTGAGTATCTATTCAGTACTTTCTCTTACCTCCATTTTCTGTTCCAATCAATAAAATGAAAATATATCTCAAGTCATTAGGTAGTTGACTGTTTACAATTTTCAGAGTTACAATGCAGACTACTCTGAATTACAGGGCTATATATTATTTACAAGTTTATATGGCAGACTACATTGAAGGATTGCAATTTTTTTTTAAGTTAAGAGTAAGCATGAGAAATATACCTTAATTTGAATCAGCTATTTTATTTTGCATGTGTATTTTTAAAACTGCCATTCATATATTTTTTAATAAAGAGTATTTTGGTTTTGAACCAAAGTATTTGAGACTAATTTTTTTCTCCACCTTAGCCATGAAGCTAATTTTAAAATATTATTAGTGGGGAATGTGATTTTAGTCAGGAAATCAAGATGTGAATTTTTGAACATGTTTCTCCAAAGGTGCACTTCTCAAATTATTACTGTGAAAGTAATTTATTTCAGCCAAACACTCTTCCCACATATTGTTAACGGGAGTCTGCACTCCAACTCATTTAACAGCTTTTTAATTCAGTAGTTATTCCATTTTAATAGAGCCATTTCTTCATCATTCTGTATTTAGTGATAAATGGTGCCAGGACATATGATAAATTAAACCACAAAGAACTGTGTTAAAGTAATCTAAAGGGTTTGGCTTGAAAGGAAGAAGCACCTAGTTTGCTCAGCATAGCTGTCTGAGAATTCCTACAGAGAAAAAACTTCCTCTCAAAGCTAAACCGTGAAATAAATTTGAAAGCAAAGTTTTAAATTCTAACTGCTTTTCAAAGTTCATCCTGATAGTAGCTACCAAGCTGCACGGTTGCATAATGGACTCATCAGTCTGAAACACTGTCTCAAAAAGCTACAGCATTTAAAAAATGTAGTAATTCAGATGTTATCCATTTAAAAAGCTGATAGTAATAAAATCTCAGTTTCTGGAAGGTATATCCTGAGTGGACAGCAAAACCTACCCCAAAAGTTAAATGGACTGCGAAGATAATTAGTTTTTGACATCTGGAATGCAAATACTTTTGGTGGTTTGTTGGGTGGTTGAGCTGGTTTGGGATATTTTGTTTGTTTTGTTTTGGGGTGTGGTTGTTTGTTTTTTGCTTGGTTGGTTGGTTGGGGTTTTTTTCCCCCACAAGAAAAAAACCTGTAACTTTCACCCATGCATATTCAAGTGTTGGAGAATTGTGGTATTGTAATTCAGCAATATGGACCTTTTTTATAAGAGGAAGTCTTCTTCCATTTGCTCCACCTCTCCTTTGCTCTCTCTGTTTTACAAAAACATGCCCCAGCCATCTATCTACAACTTCCTTGAAAACGAACACATGCCTTTTAGTTTCCTCCTTGATAAGTTAAGGACTCAAATTTCTGTAGAGAATAGCCAGTAAAATGGTGTAGGATTTAACATATAGGAGTATTTTGAAGTAGGTAATTCGTTACAATATGCATAGCATTTGTCAGCTTTCTGCTCTTGGCATTTTTTGTTATTAAACCTTCTTAATTCTGAGCTCTACTTGATACAGCAGAGGTAAATTTGATGGTAAAGGACTGCTTAGATAAATGATAATGAGGTATGAAACCCTTTTGAATAGGTTTGAATCTGTCTATAGAGAACTAAAGTAGCCATTAAGTAGATCTGTGATATGGTCTGTGTGAAATGAATTTAAGATCTTAGTCCAGGTTTGAGTGAATGTTTTTTGGGGAGGTTTTGGGGTTTTTTAAACCTTCTTAAGCAATTTCTTCTTGGTAGTATGAAATGGAATATGCAAAGAATCGTCATTGTGGTGATGTATACCAAGGGGAGGGAGTTAAAGGCTCAAAGTTATAGAAAGACTAGTCCATTTTGTTAATTACATTTACAAGTGACACCTTTGTGAGAGATCCCTTAAAACTGGTCCAAGCATTTAATTTTATGGGTTTTTTTTTTGGTTTTTTTTTTTGTTAAACAGACAAGAAAACAGACATGGTACGTTTAACTCTGTGTTGGTGTGGGTTTCATCACTTAATAGGCAGCATATGTTCACATAGTATATTTTTAAGCCCTTTCCAAACAAGACCTTTCTCCAAGTGACTTGTTAGCGAGCTGAGTTTCTAACCTAATTGACTTAGGAAATGAGAGTATTTTGCGATCAAGGGGGCAAACTGCTGGAAGATTCAAGAAGTCTCTTCAGTGGTCCCCTGACAGCTTTGCTGTTCAGAAAAATCAATGAAATAATAGACAAAGACAATTTTTCAGTGCTTTGAAATGTTTAGGGAGTGGATTTTCCATTTTAAAACTTGGTGGGGTTTGTTTTGTAGTTGGTGGTTGAGAAAAATCTCTTCTGCTTTGCATTGTATCAAACCTGCCAGTTTGTCATTCATTAGGAGCAAATAATTAATTACTAGAATGATAACGAAGGGTGTTCAATTGTAAGAACTTAGAATTTTGATGTTAAGTTGGAGCGTGTGAATTATGAAGCTCAGGCTTAATACTCTCTAAATATAATTTTGTGGGTGGTCCTGAAATGTGGTATTTCACAGCAGATGATTTCACTTGTAACAAACAATAATTTTACCGAAGTCAGTAACAAAGCTTTAATTTGAATGCCTACATTGCTTCATATAGGCACAAAGGTCATTTATGGTCATTTTCCTTTTAAAATGATTGTAAGAAGCTTCTACCGTAGATGTTTTTCAGGCAGTGGTGTTCTGGGATTACATAGTTCTATTTTAAATAAAGGCCAAAAAGTGCAGGTGCTTTCTTTTTAACCTGGCTTTTGGTCTAAAATTATGTTTCTGAATTGCTAGTCCTGTTTGAAAAATTTTCTCTTGAACAGGTCAAGTTCTCTGATTTTAAAATTCACCAACATTATATTCAATCCCTGTATAATGCTGTCAAATGTTCATGAAGTGCAATGTTAAAATGCATTTGATTTCTAAATTCTATAATAGAACAAAAGGAATTCCCTGGCATATGTGAGAACATAAGAACAGCTGTGTTAGCCCCAAAGATGTACAAAGTACTGATGTACTATGTACCTCAGTATCTTTCATCAGTTGCCAGAGCTGGTTATGTGAGGATATTTAGACAAGGGGATATCACAAACATTAACAGCAGGGAAGTGTGAAATCCACATTAGTACCTAGCTCTCAGTGTTGGAGGACACTCTATTTGTATCTTAGGGTGATCAGCTGAAAAGCTGCCTCGTGGAAAAGGACCTGGAGCTCCTGGTTGACAGTGGCTGAACGTGAGCCAGCTGTGCCCAGGTGGCCAAGAATGCCAATGGCATCCTGGCCTGTATCAGCAGCAGTGTGGCCAGCAGGATAGGTGTAGTAGTTGTTTCCCTGGTGAGGTTGCACCTAGAGTGCTATGTCCAATTCTGGGCACCTCACTTCAAGAAAGACATTCAGGTGTTGGAGTGTGTCCAGAGAAGAGCAATGGAGCTGGGGAAGGGTCTGGAGGACAAAATCTGTGAGGAGCGGATGACGGAGCTGAGGTTGTTTAGTCTGGAGAAAAGAAGGCTTGGAGGGACCTTACTGTCCCACCTGTAAGGAAGGTGTATCCCGGCAGGGGTTGTTCTCTTTTCCCAAGTAAAAAGAAATAGGACAAGAGCAAACGGATTAAAAGTTGTGCCAAGGGAGATTTGATTAGATATTAGAAAAAATCTCTTCATGGAAATGTTTGTCAAGCATTGAAATAGACTGTTCAGGACAGTGCTTTTCACCATCCTGAGAGGTATTTAAAAGACACTGTAGATGTGGCACTTGGGGGCATGGTTTAGTGATGGACCTGTCCATGTTAGGTTAGGAGCTGGGCTTGATGACTGCAGGACTCTTTTATAACCTAAATGATTGTATGGTTCTACAGAGCTTTGGCTAAAACTGAGATGTTAAAAAGACTCATCTTTGAGAGGGACGAAACTTAGAGAAAGATATAATATTTGGTTTTAGAATAGCTAGCATACCCTCTTAGGTTTAAGGCAATTATGTGTTTTTAGGAATCAAATGGTGCTGTTTTGTTAGCACTTTGTGAATAGATTTTGTCTAGTCTTAATCCTGGCAGTTATGGAAGGGATACCTAGGAAAAATTGGATGAGGAAACTTCCTAACCTAAGAATTGTTTTTCCTAAGAAATATGAACATAAAATACTTTAATTTTTTTTTAACATGTCAATCCCTAAGTTGTTCCCCTTCTAAGAATGAGGAGTTCTCCGTCCCAAGTACCTTCCATCCTACATGGGCAGTAGATGGACACCTACCATCATCAGCAATTAAGCTCATATAAAATATAGTTTATTCGATGGTTTGTATTACATGGTGCATGGCAATATTCTTATTGTGTGCTCATACTTTTGAATTGTGTACTCAGAATTCAAGCATTTTATCCCATTTAATTATATTTTTCCTGAAAGGGTACTAAGTGCCTTAAAACTTTTGCAAAGTTGGGAGAGTTTCTGACAAATTGAGAGCAGAAAACCCTTATGGAGCTGCCATACTGCTTTAAATGAACAGTCACACCACAATATACTTTTCTAATATTTCTTTTTGTATACTGCTTATTACAATGACTGTCCTTGGTAGGTTATTTCACTAAGGGCAGCAGTGCAAGAAAACTCTACCTAAATTCTTTTAGTGTCCAATTCCCCCCCAGCTTAAGTTCATAACCCCTTGTACTTGTATTTAACACAAGCTCAGATAGCCTGCAGCATCTCTCCTTTCTGTTCCCTTCAGGATTGTGTGTACCTTAATAGAGTTTCTTCATAATCACCTTCACTTTTGAAAAAAGCCACAAAATTTCCCTTCGCTTTATAAATAATCAAGCTTTCCACATCCCAGTCTTACCATGTAAAGTTGTTCTCTGTTGTGTGCTCAGCAACTCTAAACTATTCTTTCTTTTCTCACATGATGACTTACCAGTGTTATCCCAGTGGCTGAAATGCTTGCTTTTTATGGCGTGCTTTCCTTGACTCACCTCTGATGCTTAACCATTTTAGAATTTGTTTTGCCTTTTAACTGTGGTGAATCACAACAACATGACCAATAATGCATATAATGCTATAGAAGCTGGTATGTTGTATTTTATCATCTCTCTACTGAGTTCTTTGAAAAGAAAATTAGTTTTGATCTCCTGTTTCTCTACTCTTTCTTCATTATTTTATGATTTTTAGGATGAATTTTGGAACTCATTTTTATCCATACAGGCTCCTAGTTTTTCCGAAGACTTTCTGACCTATATTGCTTTCACTTTTGTATTGACTCACTCCCCCAGCCCATTTTTGTGTCAGCAAAAACTGTCTCACCTTTCTTCACATTTCTTCTGCCAGGTCATCAATACAGAAAGGAGATGTAAAAAGCCCCAAACAAACCCAACAGTATAAATTCTTATGCTCATGGCATTCCCCTTATTAACTCCCTACATCCCCACAAGTAACCTTTGTGTCAGATATCCAAGCTAGCTCTCTAACCACCTCTAGTGCTATATTTTCTTGACCTTTATAGGGCAGGCTTTTCTACAATTCTGTATCAGAAGTATGCCTTAATTCCAATGTGTTTTGTCTGAAAGTTCTCTAGTCAACACTTTTGTTACTTTAACAAAGAAGTCTGTAATTTCCCATTCTTACTAGTTTTTTCTAGAATCACTTCAGAATTGTTTTTCCCACTTGCTCTTGTCTCTGTATCTCAGTCTTGCTATGGAATTGCTGTAATAGGCAGATCCAACAACAGATTTCATCTACTTCCAGCCTGTACCTGCATGATTTGGTACTAATCTGTGCTGTTCCATACCATAGCATGAAGACAAACACCTCCAACCTGTGCTAATATTCCTTAAAGGCACGATTTGGAGGTTGAAAGCACTTGTAATTTTGCTGCCTAACAACATATCTGGATGAATAATTATTATGCATTCATTTCCCCAAGTGTTTTGAATGTTTAGCCATAATTATTATCTGACATAAAATTTAATGTCCATTTCCAGCTTTTTATCCTCACTTTCTGTATGCAGTTATTCACAGCACTGTTTTGAGACGGAATAGTGTTGGAAGACTAGCACTGCATTTTGAGGGAAACTTGCTGATGACATTCTGCAGGATTTTAATAGACAGGTATACCAGGTACCACATGTCTGTGATTTACTACGAGATTGATAACAACCAATTATTGTACCACCTCTGGCTGGAAAAAGGATGGATCCCATCTAGCTTTTTAAATTATGCCATTCCAATAAAAAAGAATTTTTTTATCATTGAATTATCTGTATTACCATGGTAAGTCTAGATCTGAAAAGAAAGCTTGTGTTATAAAGATTGTTTGTTTCTATAGAAACATTCTGTATATTTATGCTGTATAGAACTTCCTGTGTGTTTCGTGAGCATTTCTTGACAAAAGTGGATAAATGATACCTTCTAGTGTATAGACAAAATACATTGTGCACTCTCTCTGTGGAATAATTGCTCAAATTTTTCACCTTCGTTTTATTAAGTAATTAAGAATCTGACTTGCTGTTGTCTCTGAATTTAGTTTCATGAAATCTTTATATAGAACATTTGTGACTTTTTTTCCAAATTGCTTGTAGACATTCCCAGTAGAGATTTTATTCCTGCTTGTGACACGAACAGGAGTTTTTCATCAAATTTTGTATAGGTTTGATGCCCTATTATTCTGCTAAGAGGTCACTTAAATAACCTTGTTAATTGATGCAAGGTTACTTATGCAACAGATCACTGACAGAGCAGAAAAAACAGTTGTGTTGAACAAGTTGTTTTTTTTTTTTAAGACCTGTTATCTACTTCTTGCATTATTGCCAAATGCAGTGGCACATTGCAGAAATGACATGCAATGGATGTCGTCTTTTAACAGCTTTCTTTGCTCATCAATTTTTCATAGGTAGGGTCCAGAACATTAAAATTTGGACAGGAGAAACTCCAGTAGAAGGAATTGCATTGAGATTCTCTTGGAGGCTTTCCTCTAAAATAATGCATTGATATTCAAACTATTCTTTGTTCATTTGACTAATGAGGCTTTTGTTAGTTTCATGTGCTAAAGACAGTGGCTCTTCAACTGCTTATTAAAAAGGTCTGACTGACTGACTTACACATTAATGATAGAGAGGAATGTCTCCTTTAAAGAGATATGCCTGTGAAGCAGAGACTAGACATCAAATCCTGGTGTTAAAACATTTTCTGAAAAAAAAAAAATCTGTGTGAGGTTCTCTGGTGTGGTGATGGCTACAGGCCTTTGAAAAAAAATAGTCTAAGATCTGCAAGACTAGTTTTTCTTTTTTTTCGTTTCTCTTTTTTTTTNAAAAGAGAACACAGAAAAAGGATTTGGTGGAAATGCATCAATAGGCTCAGAGTAGTAAAGCAAAATATCAAGAACACTAAAACTTATTAAATTCAAATAAATGAAGAATTATAGCAGAAACTCAATACTCCCTACATAATGTGAAGTGGAACAACAATGTAAAATTATGGACTGCACTCCCCCCTTTTTTTTCTCTTGAAACAGCTTAATTCAGATGATTAATTTCCTAATGTTTCTCAAAAACCGTTTAAGCCATTTGTAGAAAAAATGGGCTCCTTACTTAAAGATGTTTGCAGCTGCTGAAATGTCTATCACTCTTTAGAAAGTACATGTCTTTGGAGGCTTCAGTGGGTTTTCTGAGAAGATGTGTGATTTGAGGTTTTGTTTTCTTAATGAAAATTTAACTCAGGTATAAAAAATTTAATACCAATTCTACATCAATGCATTTTTATTTTGAACTTTTGCATAATTTGATATTACTAGTTTAGTCATATTTTTCCTGCTAATTTCATGTTGTATGACGATAATTCTAACAGCAATCTCTTGATCTCGTATGTGAAACAAGGATCATTCTACATTCTACAATACAAAATGCTGGTTAAGTAGTAGTCATATAATATTATATGTATTTTTTAGCAGCTGTTGAAGGGTGTTATGAATGTTCAGCTGCCTGAGAACTAGAACCCTCATTTTGTGAATGGGTTAGCTTTCTGCTTTTTTGAGGCTGTTTTGACGAAAGCTGCTTTTATTTGCAGTAAGTAATAAAAAGTGGCTGTGTTTAATAATGCTGCCATTGTAAAATTGATTAATGTCTGCTACTATAACATGGATGTCATAGCGTCTTTATCCCTTTCTCAATTCTTTTTGGGCACAACAAAATGCTAAGACTTGGCATGACCTAACAAGACTGTCAGATTTTTTACCTCAAGCTGTTTGCTGTAACTCTTTTGGTTGTTTTGGATTCACTTTTTGCCTCTATTTCCCTAAAATAAGTTTTTGCTCTCGGTCACAAAGCAGTTCTTATTGGGTATTGATGCACTCTGGGGAACGTGTGGTTTGTGGCTATCATATAAGTCTGTCTGTGAAACTCACCAGCTTAGTCAGACCTTAGGTAAATTAGTGTTGCAGAGAGGAGCAGTTGGGGATTTTTTTTTTTAATTAACATGTAGGCCTTTTTCAGTGTTGCACTCTGAGTGGTGTCAATAAATCCCTTCCAAAGAATTCTGGTAACCTCCTTTTATTCAAGTCTCTCTAAGTGCTCTGTCTACTTGCAGTCTGAGACTTGAAGGATTGCATAGGTTTTTTTCCTACAATATATTTTTACACATGTTTTTGACTGCAAGTTTCAATGTAAACTGCTAAATATAACCCTGAAAATGTTAAGACACAGGTAAAATTAGAAGACAATTTCATATAATCCAGTGGCATAAAAGATACTGGTTCCTTTGTCTCCACAATGGTTTATGGGGTCCAAAATAGTTTACCCTGTATACCTGCACCTCATATCTTTCCAAAAGTAGAGACTGCAGGACATGGTTCATGGATGACATGTGAATGGCATTGGAAGTTTTACCTTCAGGACAAACATATTACAATATAAATGTAAACAAAATAGAAATTAAAAAGAATAGTGTTTAATCTAGAATTTACTAGTATTACTGCCTCTTTGGAAGTCACATGCAAAAGGATTTATACATTTTAAATAATGCTGAAGCCTCTGAGTTGGTGTAATCAGGATATTGAAAATGGCAGAGATGGACAAGGTAAGCATGGGCTTAAAGGAACACAATGCACAGAATATATTGCGCCTCAAATGAGGTGTCGAGGGTAATCAGATGTATAATTTGATGGGAATCTGTCACACATCTGCATGATTTACCAAAAATAAAAATTCAATTTGTAATAAATAGGCAGCATCTTCCAGAATAAGCTCTGCAAGTCCCTGCAAGCAATATAAAACTATACGATGCATAGTAGTTTCCTTTAAAAAAACCCCAACAAAACAACAAAGATAGAAAGCTGGAGTAGCCCTGCAGGAGACTTTAAAAAAAAAAAATTCTTCATGCTCTGAGACATGAAGCATCTTGCAATACTCTCTGTAGAGCCAAATACTGTAAACAAGATTGATACTGCCAGCTATTGTATCAGTTTGGAAGCATGCTGAATACGAGATGATGTTAATCTAAGTCTTGCTTGTGGGAGGTACAGGTGTTTGGAGATTCCACAAGTTTAGTAAGAGGTATGGGTGCCCAATAGACAGTTAGCAGCAGCTGCAGTCCCACTGAATATTTTTTGTATTCAAGTCCTTTTATGGTCCTGTTCATTGCCACCATGTATTCTTTATATATATAATTTGCTGCAGCAACACAGCCTTTCATTGTTCCCTTAATTTCTTGGTTCTATAGTGCTGCAAAGAGCCCTGTGCCAGTGATTTGAACTATGCTGTGTGAGTCCTCCAAATGTGCGTATTTTGGCCTTAAGATTGGAATGCCATTTACCTGTTAGGCAGTGATAAAGGCCAAATCAAAGATTGAACTGCTAACTGCTCCAAGGACAGGGGCTAGCAAAGGTGCTAGCACTTCAAAGTAATTGTCATGCTCTCATTCTGTAGAGATTTTTTTCAGGTGGATATTTTGTGCGTGTTTATGTGTAATTCAAGGCTTCAGCATGGCAGAGAGAGAAAGAGAAGGTGGCCTCAAAAGAGTTCTTTTAAGAACCCAAAAGAGCAAGAATTGTCATGTCTGTTTTATCTTCAAGCATCAGAAAGACTTTAATTAAGATATCCCTGGGTTCATGTGAGTTTGCTAGAGCTCACTCACCAGGAGGGTTTTCTAAGCTCTTAAAACTCATTTTTAATGATACTGCTTCCAGAGAAATATCTGAAGAGGATCATTGAAAAATGCAATATATATATTGTATTATCATATCATGCACTGCTACTGTTGTAACCCATCATGGCTGATTTACGTAAAAAATAAATATTGAAAGTCTAGTAGTCTGTCCAGAGAAATAGGGGACAAGAACATCTCAGTTTTAATTAATAGTTTGTTTCCTCTGTAACCTTGATAAATTTACCTAAGTCTTTTTGTGCTGGGTTTCTTAATCTTCTTGCCAATGATGACTGAAATAACTTTGTTTTAAAAACATTGCTATTAGCTTTTAATGTTATCATTGTTACAAAATGTGCATAGAGAAATCCTTTGTGCCTTTGTCTCTCATCTTTACAATGGGGGGGCACAATATTTCCTGCTTCACAGGCAGTTTGGAAGTGGAATTTTGAAATTCTTGAGAGGTGTTAGATATTATGGTAATGAGGGCAATAGAAAAACTCATTAACTTGTTAATAATTAATTAGCTAATAATTGTGAAGGTAATAGAAAATGGAAAGAGCTGTGCAATGAAAAGCTCAGAATTACTGTTACTAAGAATGTGTCTTATTTTTGAAGACTGTTGAGCTGATTTAAGAAAAGGAAAAAGGCTGCAAATGGAGATAATTTATCAGGACAGAAAATAATGCAGAGTATGAGTACTATAGCTTAAAAGGACAGCAGAAAGCATATTAGACTGGACACTGTATTCTGCTCAAAAAGGAACACCTCCTTTCAGTTAGATTCCTATAAACTATTTAGCCTGGTATGAAGCAGGTAGGCATCAGCAATTTTAGATCAAGATACTCCCAGCTACTTTGAAGAAGCTGCATGATTTGTAAAATTATATTTAAATCAAGTTCTTTGGAATGATACACGTATAGGTAAATAGATACATTTATCTATTTATTTTTTTATAAACCCCTGTTAAGATTTCTTGAAATACTAGATTACTGTGTCAATGATTTACTTACATGGATATTATTAATGTTTTCTTCTTAACACAATCATATTAAATTTTAATGACATGGATTGTAATATCTAACTGGTATCTGGAAGCTTGTGGATAGCCCAAAGCTTTTATACAAATTTATGTGTATAAAGCTCTCACTGATATACTTTGCCAGTAGATATTGTACCTTGAGTAGTCAGCTCTGCAAATCCCTTCTCACAAAAGATTAAAAACATCCTCCTATTACATCTAGAGACTTCTTTTTGTTATTCAAATACATGAATATATTTAGAAAAATGTGTATGATTTTAATGCCTTAAACCAGAAAGCTACCTTGATTCCCATTAAAAATTGGAATATTTAATGTTTTTCCTGCTTCTGTGGCACTTTTTTGATATTGTGAAGAAGAACAAAAAAGATTTCTGAGAACATATAAAACAAAAAACTGTGTTTGAAGTATTATAATAAAACAACCTTCTTCTTTTAATGCTAAGTCCCTTTTTAATGAAGATCCTCTGGCAGCTCTTGAATGTATAACTAGTTTATATCATGGGATGAAGCTGTCTGTTCTGATGATTGACATGAGCCCACATTACAATGTGATTCTGAAAATTAGTCCATAGAGGTCCTTTTCAGGTACTACTCAGACTGAGAGCTGCCCTCCAACTACAGTAGAGCCTTTTTAACCCCACTCATTGGTATTCTAATCTGGAAGTGCTGTCCTGCTTTTTAAATAACCCAGGCATTCAGGCTAGTACCCCCCTTGACACATTACTTAGCCAAAGGATTCAAATGAGATTCAAGAAACATGCAGTACAGCACAAAGGGATTGGAATATGCACAATTAATAATCACACAGTTAATTCATTTTTAATACAAGGAGGTTTTCTGAATTTTCACATTCAAATTTGTAACACAAAGTAGTTGCTGTCTATTCCCATTATGCTGCCAAAATGCTGTAAGGATAAAATTTCCTTATTTTTCTCTCTCCATGTATGCATCTGGTTGGGTGGGTGCATGTATATGCTAAAAAACCAAGGCTGGATAACACTGAGATTATAATGCAAACAGATAAAAGCTAGAAGGTTGAAAGTTAAAGACATCTTAAGTCAACTGTGAGCAAAAAAGACCCATGGCATAAGTCAAAGGATGGATAACATTTAGCTTACAGTGGCAAATAGCCTAAGTATTGCCAATTTTTATCTACACCAGAGTACGGTTTGATCAGTCTGTGTTTTCTTTGTCCCTCTTATTGTTTGTTTTCTGTTGGTTCTTGCATGTATTTTGGGGCAGATGAGTGCAGTGTCTCTTCTGAGTGATTAGGCAATATTGCCTCCAGGGAAAGTTCCCCACTGACAATGTAGAAAATATAATTTTTGGCATTACCAGCCACAGAACCTGAAAATTAAAATGAATATTTTCTTAAAAACTTAGTTTGGAGCTTATATTTTTACTGCATATTGTTTTCTGTGCTCCAAATATTCCTTCTGTGCTGTATTGTTTGGGGCACATGAGAACTGAACACAGAAACTTTTTAGAGAATAATAGTTATGCTGAGTGAAGGCCACTGCTCAAACCTTTCTAAAAAGCTATCTGTAGATTACCAGCCATTGTCACAGGGATCTGCCAGATAAATACAGTGACTGCACTTTATTGTCGGTAGGAAGCTGACCTTTACCAACAGTTACCATGTTGAGGCATGATTCCCTACTCCTTCCTTTTGTGTGGCCCCTACTGCCCTCTGCTCAAGTTATTCAAGCCTTCTGTTAGTAAATTTTACCCCATGAAGAGTGCCTGAAAAAAATTATGCTCAGCTCCTACTTAAACACTGTTTTAAAGACTTAAATGGTACATAAAGCTTTATGTTCTCACTACATACAAGGATCAACTTCATTTGCTGTGTTTCATGAGGGTCAATTTGAAGAGATGTCTGTAAATTCTGCTTTTGCATGCATTTACTTTTCAAAAGAAGGGAATGAGCTATTTCCTTCCAGCAACTAAATCTACCTAATCACGCCTGAGATAAAAACGTTTCCTAAACCCAACAGTGACTACAATATTAAGAAAATTGGTATTAAGAATAGCATAGCATGCTTGAATCAAATTTCAGAGAAACGTAACTGTAGATATTTAAATAATTAGAATGTGAAGCAGAAGCTTACTTTGCTAAGTTTGTATCTTTGATATAAAATAGTGCATCCGTACACAGGAAAAAGAACTGCCATTTTTGTATTAAAGCAGTCTTAAACGTCCCCAAAGTTTTCCATGTCTGATGTACTGGTTAGTAGAAGAAATAAAGTTGCATAAAGAATACATGAAAGGGAACTGGAGATATTTTGCTTTCAACTGTATGCTGATCATTTATCACCCCAAGCAGCAATTTTTGGGAGGTGGGAAAGGAGCCTGTAGCCGTAGCTGTTGGATTCAAGGGCAAGTCCTGGACCCTGTACCAGTCTTGTGGTATAAGGTATGCTTTAGATTGCCTCTGTCTATAGGGCTTTTTTCCAGCAGCCCTTTTGTAAAGCAGATGGAAACAGCACTGATTGAAACGCAAACCTGAATTTAAAAGACAGTTTCTGATAGTGCTGAACAATTTACTGATTCTGTTATTTTTCTGTAAAATAATTGCTCTGAATCAAACCAGTAGAGCTACCTCAATTTAAGTTTTTAAACACAATTTTTCTGGAATCACTCTGATATCTTGTGAAACATGGCCAGAAATGCATATTTGCAGGATTTTTGTTACTTTTTAGATTACGTAAATCAGTATTGTTGCACTTTTTTTCTGAAATACAACTGACAAGCGTTCATAATCAGGTATAGTTGAATGGTGTTGGATAGGGAGCTACGTCTATATATATAAAATTAATACATTTGTAAAAGCATCACTACTGATAGTGTCAAGACATCACTATTAGAATAGTACCCAAGGATCACACAAGAATGGGAAGTTTTTAGACTAAATACTCAAACATAAAAAAGATTCTGCCTAAATACTTACTGTACACGTTACTCACTATTATTTCATTGTTAGTATGTTTTTGTGGTGGAGAGGGGGAGAAATTATATAATTAGGAAGGCACTTGCTGAATAGAGGAGTAGGAGAATAGATGATCTTACAAAATCATGAGGTAAAGAGTGAAAGGACTCTTGTTTGCGGAAAGGGGGTAGTGAAGGAAGAAAAATTTTAGCAGTGAGCAGTCAAGAATCTTTAGATGAAACAAATATATTTAAATCTTAAAGGTTTATTTTCACTATCAGTTATGATCAAATGTTCCTTCTCTTTAAGGTAACCTTTTAACAACACCTTTTTTTACCCTCAAACAAGAACTAATATTTCTCTTCAGAAGCACTGTTGGGCAGATAGGCTGTCTTGCTAAATGCTCACATGTTTTTCTGTGCTGTGCTGGTGCCTTAGCATTATCTTAAATTTGGTATGCATTCGGTATGCTCTTACATCTTGCAAAAGCTCTGTACAGGTTTGCATATCTGAGCTACCTGCAAGTAGTGGGTAATACTTCATTAAATGTGGGATTTAAGTTTATAATCTTGAACACCCTTGACTCTGGAGACTGACTGTGGCACTGAAGCAACAGTTGCACTTTTTTTGTTGCAATGAAGTCAACCTCATGGACTGCAAATCCCCTGGTAATCACAAAGGGACTGTTTGTTAAACCCTTGTTTCATTATGTTTCTTTCCAGTTAGGAACATATTCTTGTGTTCTTAGTGCAAAGGACTGCATTGTGGGCAGGGAAAATAGTACCTTTTCAAAGTACAAAAGCAAAAATATACAGAAAAACTGTCCCTTAAAAGTAATCTTGGGCAAGTTGGATCCTGAAGGGAAAAAGACAGGTCAGGAGTGGTTGCGCTGTGAGTCTCATAAAGATGCTGGTTTTCCTCAGAGGGTGCTACAATCCCAAGCATGGTGTTAAAAGGGTTGAGAGGACTTGTGTGGACTAACAGCAATAAGCCAAGTCATGTTAAGATGAACTTTCTATGGCACCTTGGGACCATTCTCCTCTCTGGTGTCGTTGTCTCAGCCTGGTCTCCATATGCAAAACTGAAAGCAAGTCCAAGATCTGACTTGCACTGTGGTAGTCATTAAATATTGCTCTGGGGGGGACTGAAGAGCAAGGTAATGCAACTAGAAGAGAGATACTTTTCTGACTTCTGTTCTGAAATACCCTTTAGGTGGCCTCTCATGACATTTCTTACTGTATTGATTTTGGGTGTGTATGAACTCAGGAAGGGAGAAGCAATCTCAAGAAAGTCTCCCCCCCACTCCCCCCTTTTTTTCCCTCTCTTTGGTTAACCTGACAAGATCCATAAACCTTGGCATAGCAAAATAACAGGCAGACCTGTCTGATTATGCTGTAAACTGTCTTTGTGGATTTAAGTTATAATTGTATTATTACAAATATAACAGCTTTTCTGGTGTAAAAAAAATCAGGAAGGCAGATCAAGAGACCATATGGTCTATAACAGAAATGAAATTGTTTTCATTTTGCTGATGTGGAGGGTATAAGTAAAGGAATTGTTTTGGTTGAAATAGACAGTGTAACAGGAGGATGGAGTGGAAAGCCCAAGGAGATCTACCTGTTAACTACAGCATTAATTCCTTCACTTGCTCTTGAGTACCACTAACTCGGTTAAGCACATATTTCCTCAATAGGCAGAAGCTGAGGTAGTTTCAGATCTTGGCATGGCAGTAGTTCCTCTTTTTCCTTTAAGCTGCTGAAGAATGATACAGGTATTTCCATACTGCTGCCCTTCTGAAAACCAGTAAGTTTAGTCTGAAGGAAATAAAGCTCAAACTCTATGTTAGCACCTGGATACCATTTTTTTTCCTGTTTTTTTTCCAGGTTTTGGCTATTAAAGTTGTCAGCCTGGTGTATCTGGTTGGATTTGTCCTCCTCATGCCATTTTCCACTGGCTGTAAGAGACTTGCTTTTGCTTATTTGGCAATGAGGTCTTAAGCAATTTTTGCCTGACAAGCATATGTATGATCAAAAAGGTCCCCCTCCTCTATGCTCATTTATGTTCACACTATAAATCTGCTTTCTGGCCTTAGAGCTGATCTCATCAGGAGTAAATCCAGACCATCACTTTCAGACAGTTATATTGAGAGTGTAACCCCGTGTGTGTATTAGCCTCTCTCTTTTGTGAAGCAAGGTTTAAACGCTACATCAACAGATTTAAATGGACAGTTATTGAAATCAGCAAGATAGTCTCATGGAAGACATCCATAAATTTTCTGGGAAATATTTTTCAAGTGTGAGGCAGTTTCTGAGATATAGGTTTCTGTAGCAGGAAATATTTTAGTAGATGAACTTCTAGAGCTACTCTTCGATTTATTGTTGGAGGTTTTTGGTGGTTTTGGGGGGGGGTTGGTTTGGTTGGTTTTTTTTTGTTTTTTGTTTTTTTTTTTTTCTGTTTGGTTAGGTTTGATTTGCCTTTTATTTTTTCCCCCTGTGAATGGAAAAATGGTTAAATCTCCAGGCTAAGCTGGGTTGCTTTGGAGTAAGTGCAGAAATTAGAAGAGATTTTAATTTTATGCTTCACCATTAAATTATTGCATATCTTTACAAACAGGGTTTGGCTGTTTAATAAGAGCACTTTGTTGTTATTCATCAGTAGAGTTTAGGATCATAGAGTTTCTCCTTTCACTGAAGTCTTAGAGCAGTTTTGAATGCATGTCTCTCTCTCTTATGATTGGGAAGTTGTGGGAGGGCTTTAATCGCTGAGTATTCACATCCCTCTTGCACTTCTGTGCCTTTGGTTAAGTAGAGACAGTAACTACGAGTCCCTCAGTGACTAAAATGCCAAACCACACACGACACCCTCTTTGCACTCCCTATTAAAATTTTACAGGTCAAAAATCCAAAACCCACTTAATAAAAATTGTTCTTCATCGTAAGTGACAAGAGAGAGCAGGTCAATCTATGGAATAATGGTGCAGTAATTAGAACCTTTGTAGTTGATAAAGTGTGACTGTTAATCAATGTTTGGCTAATTAATCAATATTTTAATCATTAGACCTTTTAAATTTGTTTTAATGAGCATTTCCTCTAATTCCCTTGATCCTGTTGCTTCCAACTCTTCTATTATTTCTGTTAAACAGCAAAGTAGGTGTTCATATACCCAGATTATGCTGTGGTTTTGTAAGGTTTTTGTAGTTTATGGCAAAGGTACATGAATATTTCTGAATGTGTGCAAATTCATTTTCTTAAATAGAAAAATATTTTTACAGTATATGCCCAGTCCATGTTTGCATTAAGAGCAGTATTTGAGAGAATGAGCCTTCACAACTTACTGGTGCATGCCACTGATAAATTTTGATATATTAATAATCTTTACCTAAGGAAAAAGTGAAAATGAGACACATGCTACTAAGGGACAGTTATTCCTTGAACATCCTTTTCTTCCCTCTAAAAACCTTACAAACACTATCAAGGGATTTAGAGTTGGCACAGAGTAACTACTCCACCATTAGTAAAAAAATATTGTATTCAGGAATTTTTCTGCCGTTTTCTTTCTGTTGCTTATTGCTGCAATTCAAAGGTTTTTTCATACATGGTATATGTGATTTACAACATTTATGGTAACGGCCCTTTGATTGTAGTCTATGTAATTTTAACATTGAATATTCCAGTACGTATGGAACGTTGCATCCGTCTCGTACAGAACATTCGAAGAGTTTTCATGCCTTGGCCTGTCCTTTCAGAAATCATAATGGGATACTGTTTACCGTGGCAGATAAAATGAAACTGCTTCTTGTACTAATGGGTATCAGGAATTTGATGCTCCTCTGCTGTAAGGGAGACAGATTTTGCTGAACTCTTCACAGCAGAGGCCTTTAATTTCTCACTCGTCTCTTAAACACTTGATTTTATTCCCCTTTCTGTTGTTTGTTGATCTTTACCTCATCCTGGACTAGGTGCCAGTGAGGGACTGGGAAATAATAACCTGTTCCAGACATGCAGAAATCCACGGTTACAGAACTCAGGATGATCCTCTGCTTTAACTTAATCCAAAAGTTCTCTAAATCTTTTATTGCAAGACAAAAGACGTAATAATTAATAATGCTGGCAACATTTATGGAATCCGCATTTGTAGTTAGCAACGATTACTTAGTGCCAAAGTAATTCATCATATCCTCTCCCACTCACAGCTTGGATTATCATCTGTGATTTCTGGTTTTCAACTGAATCTTGGAAACTAACATGTATATTTTGGAGGCATTTCTACAGTGTTTAATGTACCAAGCTTCCAGCTGCATTCAAAGCTCGATTATGTTCTTCTGGAATACTTAAGATAAAATAAAAGCTGTTTCTTGTAACAATGATGTTATTTATAAAAGACCATCAGAAAAGCAGTTTGTGTAATGCTTTCCAACATACACGAAACATCCGAGCGCTTTGTTACCAGTTCCTGAGACGATGTCCAGGGGAAAAACCTTTAGTGTTTAACTTCCACATTTTTTTTTTTATGGATTGATAGTCTGACCCACACCTGCCAGCACCAGAAATGGACAGCTTTAGTCTTAGCAAAACATCATATCTTGAAGTTGGTGCAAAGCCCGAGTTGATTCTATCTGGGTACAGGTCTTATGTCCACTGTGTTAATCAAACGGGTGTATTTGGGAAGTTTGATATGATGCAGGATTTAAAGAAAACATTTAAATGAGTCATCTCACCTAAAGCTAGAATTATAGAACCTAAAGGTATATTTAAATCTATCACAGCAGATAGGCCTAGTTAATGAGGGAGATTTGTTTAAAAGAGCCATACATTAATTTCTTGCAGTTACCATGCAGGTTTGATGGGGAAATTAAGTCATCTGGTAAAGGAATAGGTAGAGAAAGAAACTTGATTTAGGTTATTTTATTGCACAGCTTCTCTATTTTGTGCTCTGAGAAGTGATATTGCACATGAACATAGAACTTTTTTCTGAATGAATCAAATTCATTTAATATTTATGTCAATAAACCCCTCCATCTGTTTCATTTACTAAATCAAGGAAATCTAAATTATGAAGAGGCACTCACTGGGGAAAACACATGTTGGACAAAAGTACTATGAGGAATGGAATAAAATTAAAATAATTTCTCATAAGGTTGTTTTTATTAAAAACACAATTCTTATGTATTGTATTCACAGAAGTTGTTAAGAAGTCTTTCATAAATTGTTATTTTCATCAAACTATTACACTTAGGATTTTAAAAAATTCTTTATAGTTTATTAGCTCAACAGTAATGAACCAAACCCAGTATCATTTACATTTATTACTACTGTAGGTTGAATCATGATGATTTATACAGGAATATTGAAGCAGTGACTGTAATTACTCTGTTATTGTCACCTATATATTTTTCTGAAATTAGAGATTTTAATCATATATAAACTCTAAAAGTATGGATCTTAGTAAGTTTCTAATAAGTAAGTATCTTAGTAAGTTTCTAATTTTCAGGACCTGATCAACAATATTTTCAGCTTTCCTTGCAGAAGCTTCCTTTTTGTACTCATGAGACGCACAGGTGGATGGTGTCTTCCTGATTTACTGAGTGAATAGTGTTTTATGACTGGAATGACTTCACATTCCACATTTCTTATTTGCTGGCATCTATATCCCAAAGAAATAAACAAAGCCAACATATGGTTTCTTGTTTCTTTTTTTTTTCTTCTTTTTTCTAGTTTGTTTCCTTTCAAATTATCCTGTTCCTTTCTCACAGTGAAATGAGATTATATGTGGAGAAAATGACCAATGGAGATGTGTAAAAAAAGTAACTTGCATCAAAGTAGTGGATTTTCAGATAAGTCTGCAAGAATCTAAGAATGCAAGTTGGAGAACTTGAAGCAAATATTAAGCATAATGAATTTACAAGGTTTTTTTTTAACCCAACTTTTAAACACTTTTCTAGTAGTGATAATTGTAAATTATGACAATTTTAAATTTTAATGCCTGCATTGCCAGCTTCATTTACTCCACTTTCTCACACATCCTTATCCATCAGACCTTAAACAAAGCATAAAAATGTACAGAGATGAAATAACAGCATTGTTGAACCAGGATTGTTCTAGAAAGAATTTTCTGTATTGGTGAATACCCTCAAGGCCTAAAACTCAGCTAAAGTGTGGCAAGAAACCTTTTTCTATTTTTTTCAGCTGCCCTAAGAAACAGAAATGCTCTTGCTAATGTGGATAATGGAGGGAAAACCAACAAAAAACCTCAACACTAAACCACTCCAAAAAGCCACTCATCTTCCCCGATCCTTGAAGCAATGGACAGCCGCTGTGTCCTGTGACTCTGCTCTAGCATGAATGATATCCTCTGATGCAACTGTATTTCCAAGCTGTGTAGCATTCTTCCACAAGATATTTTTGAAGAGAGAACTCAGAATATTATCTACATTTTCTTCTGTAAAATTGGAAGTATATTACAAGTATGATTGATTTTTTTTGTGAAAGAATTTCATTGTGCATTGAAATGAAGGAGAAAATAATGCCACTTAGTTATGTTGGTTTACTGAACCTCAGGAATGAGCAATTTTATCTTCAAGAAAACTTGAAGTAATGATTTCATAGCATGCGAAGTATTTTAAGATACCCTCAGAAGACCAAAAGCAACATTTTGTTTCCTTCCCCATAACTGATGCAGTCATTACTGGGTATTTTTGCTTTTGGGTATTAGGGATGTTTTTGCTTGGTTTTGTTACTAGTTTTGAGGTTCTTTTGAGTTCTTTGGAAGACACCTCAGAAAATATCTGGTCAAAGGCTTCCAGACTAGGTTCTAAAATAGTATATCACTTTAGGGAAGTTTGACTCTCTTAATCTTATTTTTAAGTTGTTGCCTGTTTCCTTACCTACTTATCCATCCTTTCTTTTCACCCATGTGCCACTTTCCATGCTCTCATTCTTTAGGATAGGAATAGCATTAAAATAGATATAAAACTATTTGAATGGCCTTAAGTTTATTTTTTTCAGAAATCAAAGGGAGAAACAACCTTATGATAAGGCAGTTGGATAAGTTCAATCTGTCCATAATGTCCAGCAATGCAATAAAAATACCTGCAGTGACCCATAAGCACTCTCTGTTTTGCAGCATCAATGACAGTAAAAAGACTTGCTCTTTGTACTTTGCTGGGTACGTCAGTGTTCTGATGAGTGCTGAGGCAGTGGACTCAATAACTGTTTCTGCCCACCTGATCTGTGAGCAGCTAACAAGGAACTGAGAAAGAATTGTAGAATTACATTTCTTTTTGTGCTGGGATTCTAGTTCATAGGAAGGCTGGCACCTGAAATCCAAGGCCCAATTTTGCAATGTGATGAGTGCAGTCAGCTGAGAGTGCTCTGTGCTGCTCAAGAAATACTGAATATCTTGCAGAATGGGATCTTTGGAAAGATTTGAGTGTGCTTTTGTGAACATTTGCCTTTCTTCTACAGAGCCCTTAAGAGCAATTCAAAAGACAGATAACAGAATTCTTTCAAAGTTCAAATGTAAATCTCTTCAGAATTATGTTCTCTAGAGGAGAGTAAACAAATAAATATAGTAAGAACTACAGTAAAAATATTGCACTTACAGAGAGCTTTTCTTGTGTCTTACAGAGCTTTTCGTCTAAGGATCTCAAAGGGCTTTATAGATGGTACTTATCTAACCCTCATAGCACCTTTGCAAAGGTAGCACTTAGGTATCATCTTCATTTTCAGATAAGAAACCAGAAATCGAGGCACAAGAGAAGTGAGACAGTGTGGAAAATAGGGCTTGGGTCTCCTAACTCAGTGTAATAACGTAAGAGAGATTATTGTAAATAAATGACATTTGAAAGGTGTTTAAATACCACATAATCTGAAGTTAATGGTAATCTTGTAATTTTATATTTGTATTTTCTTTGGCATTCTGTTTTTGTAATTTACAGAGATTGAAATCATGCTTCTTGCCATTATTGTTGGTTTTGATTTTTATTTTTTTTCTCCTGGAAAACAGTTGATTTACAACAGCCAGTCTTAAGGATTGTTGCTGTTCTAGTTCACTTTTAATCATATCATATTCTAATGATTAATTAATTAATTGTGCCATATTCATTCTGTAGTATGTTTAAGAAATGGCAGTATTGCTTTTGTGTTGTTGGAAAATATCATTAAGCCTTGAAGGAAAGGTGTAGAAATTTGAGTCTAGGTGAAAGCTTTCCTCTCTAGATAAATGAAAATTTTGTAACATATTGAGCTGTAACGCCTGAAGTATTTACTGGTGTTTTTAATGTCCTTTATTCTGTATTTTCACCACCTCTGGAAGACTTGGGTTTCAAATGGCTGGTCTGCACACTGTTCTGTACAATATACATGTTCTCATACTGTATTGTAGAATATCATTCTTTCTGACAAAACTAGGTTGAAGTAAAATATACTCAGGAGCATCTTCTTTCACATAAATTCTGCAAACTTTAGCATAGAAGAGAAGTGAAGAAAACCTCTCAAAATTAGAGTTCCAGTGCAGCTCATCTGAGGGCCTTCAGATAGGGACATTTAAAGAACTAGATCTTAAACTGAAATTCATTTGAATTGAACTGAACTGAAATTCATTTGAGTTTTTAAGAGCAAGTTACCTTTGAAAATGATAGTCGTTACACTGAAAATAACCCCAATCCAAACCTCATACCCCATTTGGATACAAAAAAAGAAGCATGATAAATCTTTAGAAATGCTTGTCTGTAAAGTGTGTGTATATATATGTACACAGGCAATAATTCAAATTTATGGGCTATTCCAGTAAATTAACAGCTATTTACGCTTAGGGCCCAAAAAAGTTATTCTAATGTTACCATCAAACAAGTAGCTCAGATATATTGACCCTGCCTGGGCTCAATTTCAAAGGAATAAGCTCAGGACCTACTGGGCCCAGCAGCACAGAGTGCTTCATGTGATGCAAAGCCTAAACTTTCATCCAGCATCTCAGGTAGGACTGGTGCTATTTATACTGAACAACCAAGTTGTCATCTAACTGAAGTATTTCTTTATGGACAGTGTAGACGTATTTTGAATCATGGGAAGTTTTAAACTGTGGTAATACTAGCCATATGGGATTCTTAACTTTGACGAAATCTGATGGATCATTTCACACATGGTCATGCTGAGTTTAAGGCTAAAAGAAGACTCAAACAATCTCTTTTGATAATTATTTCTAAATAACAGTTTGCAAAAAATCATGCACAGACTGGCTTACCATACTTTCTTTGACATTAGATTTTGAAATATTAACATTTTTCCTTTCTGTGATTTTTGTATTTTCTTTTAATTGTGTGACAGTTTGTTCTGAGGGAATAGCCACTGCCGAGCACTCCCAGCACAATGAGGCAAATAGCGATACATTGACAGGGAATCTGCAGGCTTCTTTCTCCAAGACACTGCCAGGTGCTGGCATAGGCCTAGATAAAATGTAAGCCTATAGTCTGTGCCATTCAATTATCCAGCATTTGCAAATTCAAATCTCAAGCTAGGATATTTCACAGCCATGAAATTTGCCCCTACAGAAATGCTAAGTGAACTCTCAAGAGTTGTTGATGAAAGTTAGCTGGTTGAAGAAGGAACTGATATTTTTGCAGAAAGACAAAGTATTGTTATGAATTAACTAGAAGATTTTCATGCTAAGAAAATGGGTAAGAGGTGCCCTCAAGTTTTTCTGTAAAATTTAGTATTTTTGAACAAGCTGGAAAAATAGGAAGATAGAGTGAGTAAAACGAAGACTCAAGGAGTAATTGTTAGATTTTGTTTGATACAAGACCCTGTTGGTCAATTATTTCCGGAAACTTTGTTGCAGAGAATTCCACTGGAGAGATAAAGAAATATCAAAACAGTAGACATTGATGTACTGGATGGACTATATCGCTCACAACCAAATACTCTCTCTAAAGAGAACAATAAAGAAACTATTCATGCACATTCTAGTTAATTATCCATGCAGAATTTAGGATAAGATTGGAGGGGACTGGTCAGTCCCTTCCATCTTGCTAGGGAGGTGGTGGAGTAGAATATGAGGTGCACCAAAGAGGTCAGAAATCCTTGCTAAAAATAGGCACTGTCTCATTTGTCTTACAATGTTCAGATCTGGAAGTTTGGGCCTGGTGTCAACACTGAAAAGAACAGAGCATCTACAGAAGTAACAAATTTAGTTTCGTTGAAACATGCTTATGTGGGGAAAGAGAGAAAAACACGAGCTGTTAACTGCAAACAGAAAAAACCCAACTACTAGAAAAGACATGAAAGAGGGTGTGTACAATACAGCTACTCTTTTAAGTATGTGCCTCTTTTAGATCATCCTTTGGGTTGCATACATTTTTAAGGACATCATCTTCTTTCTTAGTAGGAATGGAATATTCAATTGAAATGTACAGTGGGAAATTTAAAATAGGGGAAAATGCTAGTTAAAAAAATAAAAATTATGGAGCTGTGCAACTCACTGCCACTGCTAACAAAGGAATGTTGGTGTATGTGTACAACAGACAACTCAAGTTTATAATAGAAGACAGTGGAAGTAGAAATTTCAGGACTTAAAATCTAGAATTTACAACTTGGTTTTCAGAAGAATTCTTGAAGTAAGATTTGTGTGTTTAATCTCTCCATCAGCATATATGGGAGGTGGCATAGTGGATGGACACATACTGTGGCTGTTCTTCAGTAAGAAATTCTTGTACACCTATGCGGACAGCTAGATTTCTTTATTATGGAGTGTTACAGAAAGCATTCTGCATTACGGAGTGTGAGATTTTTAATACCTTTTCCTTTACTTACTGTTCTGCCAGCACTCTGGGTTTAAAGTGAATTAATGGCCAGGACCTCCAATTTTCCTCAATTCGTTGGCTGTAAAAGTGCTACAGAATTGCTTTGTTTTTGTGAAATCTATCACTGAATTGCAAAGAAGAGAAAAATGAGACAATACTGCCCTTCTGAAGTAAAATAATATTTTTAAAGCAGAAACAGTGGCTTTATGTGGTTATGCCAGTGTTTGATGTCTTTAGTATAAGTGCTTTCCTTCTGGGTAACTGTATCTTCACTATACAACTAATCACTCTTTTTTCATAGGACAGAAAATAAAAGATTAACAGCCTGCATGGTGAAGCATGTCAACCTGCTTTTGGTACCGAAACAATGTGTTACCCTCTAGTTCATCCATTGCTTGGTTAGGACTTCAAGCACGAATATCATATTTCTGGAATGCAATGTGATGCACAGACTGGAAGAATGGACAAATTTAGGAGAAAAGTGAGAAAATGGGTCAATTAAAAAATTAAAATGAAAAGGCATATGTTAGGCTGTATATTCCCAACCTTCCCAGTCATCACAGCTCATCATACCACTGAATCATGAAAGTCACATGCACATACATATATGAGCACCTTATCCCGATATTTCTATTTCTCTGCAGAAGCTGCAGCATTTTGTTATCACCTCTTCATGTGGGATAACAACTTTCTATGAGAGTGAAATTGTTCTAAAATTATGCTGTAACATTCTAGGAGAGCAAAGCCATGGATCAAGGGAGAGGTCCCTTGCTGAGTCCTGGGACCCATGCTGGGATACGAAAAATGGGCACAGGTGTTGGATTCCTTTCATACTTCTGCATCTGAATCACTTACAAGCACACACTACAGCTCTGCAAGGATGTAGGATAAGGCATGTAGAAGTTTACTGCAAATGCCTTTTCAATAAGTCCTCTACCAGATTTTGTGTATGTTGCTGATGAGGATTACTGCATGATTTATTTTAAAGTAGTGTATCCTTTTTGAGAGTGCAGGTTATCTGAGGTCAGTTTGCATGTGCAATTAGGGCAATTGACGAATTCATTCCTTTTTCTTTTAAAACCATCTACCTGTTCCATCCTCAAAAAAAAACCCAAAGATTTTCAAAAAAGGAAGCGATTACTGGCTTTATTTCTAGTTTAAAGGTGTTTGGATTTTGGTGAGTGTGAAGATGAGAAATATTTTCTTGAGTATATCTGTCCTAGTTGGATATACATATGCAAGAAATGGATGGGCAAAATCCCCAGCATGAAGTCAAAAGAATTCTGTTAATATAGACTAGGTAAGGATTTGGCACAGACAAGTATATGAGTATAAGAGTGCCACAGCTCATCGGATGTTATTGCAAAAAGTCTGTCTCTTGCTGGCATTGACTTTCAAAAACAAGCTGTGCTTAGCACCTTGGAGTTTATAAAGATCACACAGCAACCTACATGCTATCAAAGCTTCAGGAACAAATAAATAAGCAGCTTATCTCTCAAGGTCTTTCCCCCTGATTTTATTCTAAGTGACAATAGAACCAAAGTTGTAAAGCAGTATAAGATCTTCAGACCAAACATGTGTTGTATATTTTTTCACGTTGTCTGAATCTGCTATTGGATTATTTTCCCTAACAAATTGTAATATTAGGGGGTTTTAGATCTGTCAGAGCTCTGAAATTAATTCTCACTTTTGTTCTACAAAAGTAATGCAATATTTTTCACACATCTGCTTCAGGAGAAATTAACCTCCATCACCACATGCACATTTAAAAAAAAGAAATATCAGCTTTATGAATCTCTAACTTTGTACTGCAGTTTTTGCAGAGCTGTCTGTGTCTACACAGAGAAAATTCAGGGGAGCTCAGTTGTATTTTAACCTTTGAAGCAGATACCCTGAATGAGTGAAAAACCAAGTAATTTCACTCATCCCTTGAGAAACATAATGAAAATCTTAAGGCAAAAATTTGCCCGTTGTCTGAGGTGGATGTGTAAAATTTTACACAGCAAAGATGACAACAAAATAAGATTTCATAACTACTTTTCTACTGGTGTTCTTCATCACCTGAAATAACAACAATCATGTTCTTGCTCTAATTCTCTCATTTCAGTAAAATCCATATGAAAAACTGATGGAGATAACTGAGCAAAACACCAGGCAGCCAGGACTTTTCGGCAGGAGGGAATCATTATAAGTATGAATCACACAATGTAATATAAACAAAAAGGCTATCTTGTCCTAGCTTTTCATTCAGTCTCCACTACCTAGCTTCAGAGACCTCTCTATCATAACCAGCCCTTCAAGATATCCTTTTCATTGTGAATGGTGGAGTAGCTTGTGCCTTTGTCTCCTACCCCGTGATGCCAGACACTTCCAAAGTAAAGTCAGCAAAGGCACATGCCTGGAATGGATTGTGTTTAAAAAACTGTTTGGAAAATATGTTTTTTTTACTGTTTAATTAACTTCTGTTCTGTGTCCAAATGCCAAATGTGAGAAAGTAATGGATTGTGTTTAGACTATTAGCAATGTGGTTTGGCCACAGTTAGCCATGAGCCAATATGCCTTTTTATATTTCTTTTGATTTCTTGCTGGCCTATACAATCTTTCACTCTTCTGTGTCACAAGTGTGTTTGGTAGCTTTATGCAGTGGCAGGGGCTGGTCCCGCTCCAACAGCATCCATTCAATGGCTGTAGCAGGAGGTCTTGCTGGAGCTGCCGCTGTCAGGCTGCTCCCACCTCTTAGCTCAGCACATAATCAAATGGTGTGTAGCCACACACTGACGGTGTGCCACATATTTCCTCCTGCCATGTCATTACTCATTAGTGTCTGGAATTGCTGCTGCTGGCTTCTGCAAATGGAAGAGCAAGAGCTTGGAATGCAAGAGCCCTAGGTGAGTTAAAACAAATAAAGTCTCTTGCTGGCCCCTAAGGTACTATTGCCTGCTCCAGGAGGAGGGAAGGAATCGGTCATTACCTTGGACAGATTAGAGGCCCTACAGTTACTCACCTGAAGTAGGCCACTTCTCGTCCTCTCCCTAGGCTGAGTCAAACCTTACATATGTTCACCAGATGGTGGCTTCCCATAATTATTATTCTGCAGGCTAAAAAAATACAAGGAGAATGAAGAACTTAGCCCATATACACTCTTCTCCATCAAATTAACTCACATGTGAATTGAAACACATTAGCACAAAGTGGTACCTAAAAATTTGAAATATAATAACCCAATAGTAATAATAATGTGTTATTACTGTTGTAACCAAGCATTGCATTCACTCTGTCAGAGCTTCATGAAGACAGAGCATCATTCTGATAGTTAGGGCAGACTGACCAAAATATGGAGTTATTAAGATATTTATGCCTTTCCCTACCCCTCCACACCTGATCAAGCCATAGATTAGTGGCACATTTTTTTTAATGTTAAAATGTGATTTATGATACCATAGAGTGTTCATCTTATCTCAAATTGCAAATTTAAGAAACCCTAACAATATATCAAACTTTAGGATGAAACCTCTATATGACCTCGAGGGTTGATACTGGGGCTGATAGAGTTCAATGTTTCCATTAGCAACCTGGATGATGATGTAAAACTCAGCAAATTTTCTGAGGATGCTAAGTGGCAGGTAGTGGATGATAATCCCATCCACTGAAGCTTCAGTTGAGTAGAAGTGAGGAACTGGAAGGCTGGTCTGACAGAAACCTTGAAACCTTTGACAGTTCTGCACTTGAAGAAAAGTAACTCCATGCGTTAGTACAGACTGAAACCCAACTGAATGCATAACATCAATGGGAATATGAGGGATACTAACAGTGTGTGCATATGGGAAGTAATGTAAGCTGCACCCTTGCCTACATTAGGAGAAACATAGCTAGTGGATGGAGGTGGTTCTCTATCTCTGCTTGGCACAGGTTGGGCATTACCTGGGATACTGTATCCAGTTTCAGGCTGTCCTTGTTCAAGAACGATGTTGAAATATTAGCCAGGATCGACTAGAGGACCCACAAGAAGTAAAGGACTTCTTGTACTTGACCTAAAATGAGAGATTGAGGGGACTGAGTTATTTAGGCTGGCAAAGAAGGAGCTGAGAGGGGAAGCAGAAGTATCCTACAACTAGAGAGAGAATTCTTCTTTATGATACCAATGCTAAAGAAGAGACAGTTCTTTGAAATGTTTTCACTAGGAGGGTATCCTAGTGCTGGTTATGCAGAGAGGATGAGGAATTTTCATTTGTGGAGGTTATAAAAACTTGGCTTGTTCTGGTGTTGCTGGTGTGTCTGCTTGAGAAAGATGTTTATATGAAGGCACTTCCCTGGGCCTCTGGCTGTATTTTAACTCAGGGCTATTTTATGTCTGAGAGTGTTTCTCATACACATCCTGAGAGTGTTGTCTTGTGTGAAGCTGTGGGTTCTGCTTTGTTCATTTAAAAGGCCTCATGCGAACTTAGCAAAACAAAGCACTTCTGTCATAACAAAGCTAAGGGAGAAACTTATTTGTAAACTGACAGAATTGTCTGAGAAAATCTAGTCTGTGGAGAAAGCATTACGAAGTTTACTTGTGGATACTAGACATTTTACTTCTTTCCCTTAAATGCTGTAGCCCACATTCATGTCAGCATCATCCTACTTGTTTGTTTCTTTTGATAAGCCTGCTGCCCGATTTCATCATTCTTAAAGGTGGAAAAGATTCCCACATGTTAAAACTTTACTACTTGAATGTGTGGCTAAAATGTTGAAAGATTTAATTGTATTGTAAAGAATGCCAGGAAGTTCTTAAAAATCTTCAGGATTTTCTCAGTGAAGCTTCTTAAAACCACTCATTAAAATATTAAAGAAAAAAACCCAACAAAAACCATGAAACAAGAACAGAAAAGAAGAAGTTTTCATTGCCCTGCTTTATCATATCTCAAATACTGGAACTTTTACCATTTCCAGCTGTAGATCTTTTAGAACTTCGAGTACCATTTGAAAGCTTTTTGATGTTTCCATTTGCTGTGACAAATGTTGAAAAGCAGTCTCATAAACATGCCAGTACCAGTGAGAGAGTGCTATAGTGTTAGTCTCATGGGACTTCACAGTAAAAGGGATGGACTCATCCTTGAGGTTCAGTAATTAGAAATGTGCAACCACATGGAATTTTGTAGTTCTGACACTTAACTTTTCATGCAGAGATATTAAAACTACCATGTACAGGTGTGGCAATACCTCACTTTCATGGAAGGTAATAAAATATCATGTTAATCAGTGGTCAGTCTCTTTGTGATGTGGCAGAGCCACACTGTTATGACAAATGGCTTTAAACAAGTTCAGTGCTATAATTATGGAAAAGGTTACATTGTTCTACAATTATCCTTTTAATCAATCTTGCAGGATAATCATCCTGCCGAAAAATCTGTTTCTCAATACCAATTTCATTATCTAGGTGATTCTCATCACTAATCATTAGAGTGTGATTCACTACATTCTTAACAACTCCTGTTTTAACTTTAAATGGGTGATTAGACTCAATATACAGGATATTACCTGCACTATCGTCTTTATAATACATTCTCCTTCCCAACTGTCAGGCCATCTCTCCACTAATAAATGTAAAAAAGCATTTCTTATTAACATCCTTTTCCATAGTAAATCATATTCAAATGAACATTACTAATGAAAGAGACCAAGGGAGAACAGCTCTTTCCCTGATGTTCCATCTTTCCAAACATTGCATGGGAAAATGCGGGGCAAGACTGGGAACCTCCGGGCTGTTCTGGAAGGTTGATGTATCTGAAGTAAGAAGGCATTAGCTACTCTTTATTTTCGAACTTTTACAGGTTCCTTAGACATTCTTCTATAGAAACAAGAAAGGTTCTTATATAGAAATAGGACTGCATTTTCTTCTGTTGTGAGACTTGGCAAAACATTAAGAGCTGTCATAAGTCCCTGTTTGGGACCTGAAGATTAGGGACTTTTGTTTTATGTGTTACTTATAGCAGTCATTTGGTTTCTGGCTTATTTTTGGATGTCTGTAAATTGTCTCCAGTACTGGGTTACCACTTGACTTTTGAGAGCTTCGATATCTGTCTTAAACAAGAGGAAGGAAATTATATTAGTAATTTAATTTTTAAAAGATCACCTTTTATATATCTTTGTTTAGTACTGAGATCTCTATCATTATAATATGTCAAAAAAATACTTCTTTACCTAAGCATCTTCAGCATTTTCTAAAGAACTTCAGCTAGTGATTTAGAAGGGGATTGCAAATTTTAATTTATGAAAAAACAGGTCTTAAGTACTTGAGAATATGTGAATTCTTCCAGTTTAAAAGACAGCATATTGAAAGTGACATGTAAATGAACATCAGTAAAAAATTCTGTGAAATGATTTTTGGTGAACTGCTTTTCACAAGCTTCAAATCTTCCCTGTGAAAAGTAACTAGGATCGGTTTGTTTAATTATATTGCTTAATTGTGAAGTTCCAATGTCCTGGTAAACTCCCCAGTTCTGACTCTTTTATGCAGACAGAAGTTCAGTCCTATCCAGAGCCTGTTTAACTCTGACCGTGACAGGGCCCCTATTGTGAGGGTAAACTGACTTTGGAGATGATTGCTTCTTGACACTCTGCCTGCCACTTCTGTGTGTAGATTTATGTACTATACATTTTCATTGAGCATTTAACCCTGAATCTTTATATGAGCCTACCATAAAGTACATGCCTATCATCCAGGAAATGCTTGGCAATGCTTTTCCTAGACAGAAATTATTTTAACACGAAGAAAAATTAATTGTACTGAACTTCTAATATCCTGGGAAATAGTTACTGCCAGCTGTAAAAAGAAGTTTAATTAATCTGTCGTTATTAATTTTCTTATTCACTTGAAATTATTCATTAATATGTTTGGACTAATGTTTTACTGGGTTTTTTTGGCTTTTTTTTTTCTGCTACCATCATGGTGATCTGCAGAATGAAAACATGAAAAATAATAAAACCTCAATGTAGTGTAGTCAAGCAAGTCTTCTAGATGTTGATTGCAAATATGCTTTCTACCTGTGAGAATAAACAGTGAGTGTATGTTTTCATTCAGAGCTGGACTCTGCCTGGTTGCTACTAATACAGACAAAGGCTTGTGGAGAGAGAAAAAAAATGCTCTGTCACAATGACTTATATAAGCTTAAGCAGCAGACTTCCTAAACCAAGACTTATCACTTCAGGGTTATTTCCATGTGACCTGTGGAGGATGCCCATGAATAGCAGGAGAAGACATGCAGTTTTCTCTGCTGTAGGGCTCTGCCTCTCAGTGCAAGACTAGAAGGCAGTCCTGGGTGTTGTGAAGTAATCATTAAGTTACACGCTTGTCATTTCTTGTACATTCACTCAGAACTAATGCACATCACTTTTTCCAATTATAATCATTCCACCATTTAACAAGCACAAAAGGCCTTAGATTCCAATTTGCCACTGATGCTTCACTCTCACTTGCTTATTTCTTGGCATTTAGGTCAGGCTAGGTTGTGCACAGCTCCAATAATGGGGTATATTCACCCTTCATACCGCAAATGTACAAATGATGAAGGCTCGAACAGCTGGTCTCACAATGTGAGAGCAGATCATTTCCACTGGTATGGTAATTTCTCTATTCATAGTTTTCCTTTCAGTTATTGCAAATACATTTTATCTTTTTGGCTTGCTTATTGCCAAAGCCAAACAGAAAGCACACAATGATATAGGAGATGCAGTCTTCTCCACACTTCCTTGCTGGCTAAATCAAAGTTGCTCTAGATAGCATGTCACATTTCATTTAGCTTTTCAAATCTTTCCACAGCTAAAAACAAACACCAGCCCCTCCCCCCTCAAAAACAAAACAAAACCAAGCCAAAAAACCCCACTACAAAAATCTACAAAAGCAAAACACCAAATCACAGCGGCTGAAATCCTAGTCTTTAATCTTAGTTAGCCTTTCACTAGTGATAAGTAACTGGAATGTTAATAAAAAAGCTTTGGCTACGTATTAGCCAAGAATTAAGAGTATAACAGTATCTAAAATGCTTTTACTCTTCTTTTTCCTGTCAATCACCTATCTTTCCTGGCCTGCTTTGCAAGTTTTGAGATTTTGAGCTCAAATCTTCATATTTCTATGATAGTATTCAGTTGGAAATGGAGGCAAAGCTGGCTGCTCTTCTTTTTGTCCCACTGCAGTCCTGCCCTTGTCTTCCCTGTACACAGGCATCGGAAGAGGTCAGTGATTTGCTGTTGGTGAAGCAGCCAGTCTTGGCCCAGTGATCAACCAGGACTTGAGCCAAGCTGCTGTTTTTGAGGAGTGATGTTGTCTGCCTGCCCATTCACAAATATTAGGGGGAGGGAGGCAGTGCAAAAAACTTTGACTCTTGAAGCTAAATTGTCACTGACAGACCTCCCTGTTCAATGCCAGGTAGAGATGCGTGGTCCCAGTTTTGTCCTGTATTAAAAAGAACATTTTCATATATCACTTATTCACACATCTACAGTGAATGAAAGTGAATAACACACAGTGAAAATGAAACTTTGCAGCAGCAAAATACTGTTGCTGTGTCTGCCCTAGTATGTGTCACGATATGAACCAGTTTTGTGGCATTTCACCAGTTTCTGTGAGTCAGCTGGTCTAGCCCACAGTGTTAGCAGTGGCATCAGAACAGGTACAGTCTTCACTCAAATCTGGCCCTGCTGGCAGCAATTGTGCAGAATGCTAAATTCTTAGAAATTTGGGGTTTTGTTCATCACGTTTGGATGATGCAGCAGAAGTTCTAAATGACCTAGAAGCTGCATGTTTTGTCTTTTCTGCATAAGATGACAAGTGTTTTCAGAAAGACCACTAGCTACTGTTTGGGCCTGTTTTTACAACAGAAAATAAAATGATACATTTTTAAAAAAATGAAGTCTAACATTATCCCTTGAAATATCAAAAGTACCAAATTAAAATTTTTGTGCAGTGACAGTTAGTGAAACTATACTATTTTTTCTCCGTTAAAATTTCTGTGGCTGTTCTTCTGGAATAATAAAGAAAGGAACGGGTGCTGCTTGAAAACTGTGACTCAGATGCACAAGACATTCTCCTCTGAAACTCCCTCTCTCAGGTCCATGTTTTCACAGTATCTTGGTGAAATCTCATAAATGAAGATGTTTCTTTACTAGGGAAGACATTTAATAACTTACATACTTTACATAATGTATCTTTCAGCTTAATTAGTAGTTATCATATTTATTTGTATTTTGCTTCAGAATGTCCTTTTAGAGTTTGCTTTCACAGAGCTGCCAGCCTCTGAGAAAATACTTGCATGAGCTATACAGTGCACAAACTTTTCTCTCAAACTTAATTTTAAGACATAATTGAGTTGTTATCCACACAGTATTTTGCTCCCCGATTTCAAGAAATGCCAGTCTGTCACTGTAGATAATAAATGATGGAGATGCAAACTCTGTAATGGAATTTCCCATGTACCTCACACAGCCTGAAAGACGAGAATCCTCTAGATAATATGTGATTGCTTCAAAAGCAGTACTGCACACTCCCCTAAGCTTTGCCCACTATCAAGTATAAGACCACACAAGTATGATTTTTTTCCTGTTTGAATTCAACTTGCAAGTAATGATAAAACAATTTAAGGAAATACTACAAAAATGACAAGATTTGGGTCTGTCCCCCAGAAAACAAGGAGTAGGTAAAATCATATTTTATTTAATTCTAATAATAGCTGAAATAATTAAAGTAATAGTTAACAGTAATAATTAATCCCTTCTCTATTTTACTGTTGTAATATATACTGTTCTGGTAAAAAGGAAATCTAGCAGCGCTGATATATGTACTACATTTTTCAGACAAACAGGATGCACTGGCACTGAAATTGGTAAGAAGAATTTCACTTTTTGCAATGAAAATTATATTTAGTTAAATAACAAGAATTTGGCCCATGTATAAAATCTATGTATTTGGGCTATACAGTAATATATTACAGTTTGTATTTAATGAAGCGAAATGTTCTATGTCTCTAATCTGGACAGGAGATCATGCATATCCTCCCATCATTAAGAAAGTATCTATAGGATTTTTCATTTTGATAAAAGGTCACAACCTCAAATTTGGGTATTGTGACAATGTATTCAAGCATCCTGTTCTGCTGGATACTGATTCACTACTATTTCCAACAACAAAAGTGCTTAGTATTTTTTTACCAACATAGCTCATCACAGAGGCCTTTCTTTCGAGATTTCCCATCATATATTAATTTGGTCGGATGCAATTCTTTTATTGAGTTAACTGTGAACGGAAGAGAATACTTTTATCTAAGATCACAGATATACTTTGTCTCTAATGTTTCTTAGCACTTAGTAATGAACAAACTGATTCAGATAAAAGTCTCCATCAGTAATGCTTACTTGTTTAAGAGACTTAAACAAGAACATGAATTTTGAAAAGTCTGACAAGTTTTTTACATTCATACGTCTCCAGCAGAGAGTCAAGAATCAAAATTCTGAAATACAATAATTGAAACAAAGTAAGACCATATCTTTGCCAAAACCACTTATGCAGAGGGAATTGTTTTCTTGTGAAATGGCTTAAATGAGGGTTCTAACTCTCCACATGCACAAAGAAGAGATTTTTCACATGCTGATTAATCCCATTGCATGCAGTCTGACCACTCATTTGCTGTTTGTGAAGTCTGAATCTGGAAGTTTGTAGGTTTTCTAGTTACTCTGATACATTATCAAAAATAGTGCTTGTACAGTTTTGATATAATTGGTATCTATTTTTTTCCTTCCATTTATATTTTCTAGTCAGATTCACCATGGAGTAACAGAGCTATTGATCTGAAGAAAAACCCACAAGTTTTGTTGATTTTCTATGTCTTTGTCTTTCTTGTGTATATGTACACACTAACATGTTTTAGCCTGCCTGATTTTAAGCAGCTTCTTTTTACTTTTCCCTGATCAAGCTTAAGCAAGATAATCTTATAGTGTTATTAGTCTTCCCTGAAAATTTCTGACTGGTATTGGCAGCCTCGTTTTTGGTTGATATTAATAATTGACTAAATTTTGCCTAATATTTAGGCTACTTAAAATGCTATTTTACACTGTGGAATATTAATTATTTCTTCAAATTCTTCTTCTTATGATAATTCCTGGCAGTTAGTGGTTTCTCACAGTAGTGTTGAGTAGAGTTGTTCAGCTCCTTCTGCATTCCGGTGTGCTGGGTGGGGAAATTTCAGAAAATCATGTAGCCCTTTTCAATATGCTATTGTGCTTTATTGTGTTTTTTCCTGCCATTGTTTTGGGTGAGGTGGAGGGCAGAACAGAATCCTTTCTCTAGAGAGTGCTAGGGAAACAGAGGTCTAAAAACCCCTGCAAAGCCTTCTTGAGCTGCTGTTGCTGTTGGAAGTGAGAGACTGCCTTTCCCAAAGTAAAGACAGGCAGGCAGGTCCTACAAGAGGTTCATTAACTTTAAGCAGCCAGTCAACTGGATTCTCCACTGAACTCCAGCTCCAAATCTGGAAAGCTCTTCTAATCATTTGTTGAGATGCCAGTTTCTTGGATGAATGCCTATAGCCATATGGCATTGAATTAACACAGATTTTCACTGAATCAACACAGATTTTCAAATTTCATGTGTTCTGATATCCAGCACCATAAGCAAAGTGGAAAGCACATGTATTTAACATACAAACTTTATAAACTATTTATAAATTTCAGCAGAGAATGCTGATTCTTAAACAAAACAAGCACTATTTGGTTTTATCCCTGTAATCTCCTTAATGTGTCTGCTGTCACATCATAGAAGCAAACTATCTTGGTGGTGCTCTGTTTCTTATTTAGGTCAGGCTGGGGGAGCCCTAGTCTGCTTGATGTAGGAGCAATATCAGCTGTGGGGTTTCAATCAGTTGGGCCATGAAATTCCCCAAGGACAGAGATTCCACAACTTCTCTGTGAAATCTGTTCTAGTATCTAATTAACCTTTCAAGGATTTTTACTTTCATTATTTCTTGTCTTCTGATTTAATCCGTGATGCTTGATTCTCCTTCTCCTGCACTGCCCTCAGGGAGGACCCTTGCTCTAGAGCCAGGGAACCTCCGCTCTCACACAGAGAGATGCTGTGAGTTCCCCCAGTGCTACCTCCTCTCTGGGCTGAACAAGCCTTGGCCCCTCCTTGGAGGTTATGTGCTTCCTACCTGTGTTGGTGGCCTCTTCTGGAGTCCCTAAATTCACCATCATATTGGTGACACTGGAAAGCCAAATCTGGTGGATTGCTCAGGTGTGCCCTAACAAGTACCTAGGAAAGGGGAGGAATTGCTGTCCTCGACCTACTTTTTGAGCTCTTGATGGCAACAGTCTGGTATACTGCTTGCTTAGGAAAAGACAGAGTTTAATCTCTTTGATATACCCTTTGATACAGCTCTTTGGTATTTCACCCAAATAAGGTGCATAGCTAGATCAGGCACCTGAAACACCAGTTCTTATTTAAGACTGGGGTTTCAAGTGCCTGATTTGGCTATGCGACTTATTTGGGTGCTGTAGCTGGACATTTCTAAGGGTCTGTTGATGTAAGTGGAAATTTTTTCCATGACCTTCAGTGATTTTTAAATCTCATTCATAATCTACTTTTGGTATGAATTTCTGTTTATATTAGCTGACTCTTTATTTATATGGTCCATCAGATACATCTCAGTGTTTAAAGAAAATCTGTACATTTCTTAAATGTGTAATGTTACATCAGCTACTCTACCTGTTTACCATGGTTTTTGTTTTTTGGTAAGATATATGTTTGTTCTGTATTGTGATATCAGTTTAAAGGTGCCAGTTCCCTTGAGGAATGAGCAATTATATGTAGGTAACTCACATTTTCTTGCTACCTCTATGACAAGAATCTAGCAGCAAATCTTTGGTCACTGGCACATGATCTTTTGTTTCCTAACAAATTCTGTCTTTGCGCTGCACTGTGCTTTTACAGTTTTAAATAAAATCCTAATATCTGTGCTGTTGTCCTATGTTGTGTTTTCAAGGGAAATTATTTTTCTTAATTTCTCACCAAATAACAGGCATTCCTTATGGCTCTCCATTTTAACCAAGGTACTAAAGACTATTTCAATTTGACTACAGCAGTGTTCTGCCAAATGGCTGCTCTAAGTTATATTGTGTGCATTACCCACCAGAAAGCACAACTTGATAAGAGTGCATTGTGAACTACACCACACATCGATATGGAGGTTATTTGATTTGAAATTGGATTCTAGCCTTCCTTGATGTGTTGTATAAATGGAGACTGGTGTTGAGGAAATTCTCATGAAGTTTATGAAGAATGGGGAGTGCTTTCTTTTTTTTCCTTTAGAGCTTGTCTTCTTAAAATATCATTTCCAGGTCTGATAAATATTCAGAGATAAAGTATAAGAGTTTTTTTTAAATAGAAAGAAGACTTGCAAAAAATATTCATTGAGTGCATTGCTACTCTGGTATTAGTCAGGTGTAGGTTGCACACTTTTGTAGCAGGGTGTCTTTTTGACCCTTCTTTAAACATTTAAGACTTAGTTCAGTAGTTCATCCAATTGATGAGACATGTTTCTTAAGTACAGTGCCTTCAAAGTACTCTAAATATATAATATTCTCTGAGAGACGTGTCAGTCATTGTCAAGATGAAAATAGCTCAAATGCTAAGTTTCTTGTAAACTGTGTCCTTGTCTTAGAGGCTTATTCATGAAGCAGTGATTTACTGTATGTGTGACACTTAAGAATACTTGAAAAATAGATGGAGGCACACAATTTCATTACAGAGCAGATGGAACTGTAGATATTGTGATGGGGCAGGGAGAAGAACTTGCTGTGCAACTTGCATGCATATAGACAGCATGTGCATGGCCCTAAGGGCAGCACACAGAACTTCACAGAAAACATATTAAATGGGCATAGGGGAAGCATCCTTTGACCTACATAAAAGAGCCTTTGTGTAGATCTCATGAGCAAAAGTTCGTATTTTCAAACAGATAAAGATGTGCTGCTTCTTTGGAATCAAAGGTAGATTGGCAACACTTTTCAGGAAATGGCAAAATCATTATAAATTGTGTTTTGTATTCACTGTATTGGTATTCATCATTGTGAAAGGTTTTGGCATCAAGGAGGTTGTAATATATGATCCCACATGAATCCTGTCATAATTTACTATTAATTGATGTTCTTCTGTTGTAAAGTGCTGCTACTAACTTAAAAGGAAGCAGAATGAAGAAGGAAACAGTGCCCTGACAAGCCATTTGTAGCCTGGCTGTGTGATGGATTCAGAGATAACTGTAAAGTGATTAGCTCAAGACTCTAAATTTGCCAAGGATTTGGGAGCACTATGCAGTCAGGGCATGGGATGTGTAGTGCAAAACTTGGCAAGTGTGCTAAAATAAACTGTATCATTAAGTGCATTTATGAAGTTCTTGTCTGAGCTATTATACTGCATTCATCCTTTGATAATGAATTGAAATTTGGCTTTTGGAAAGCATCCTGTACAGATAAGGTGGTGTGAAATGTGCCAAGTAGGTTGATCTGAACCTGAAATAACCTGTATTTTTTTGAGGATTAGAAAGAAAGTTCTCACCAATAAAAAGCACCTCTTGGACTTGTTAAGAGCAACAGAAACCCCTTAATATTGAGAAAGAGAATATTTTACTGTGTAGTCCTAAATGTATTACAAAGTTTTTTTGCTAGAAAATTGGAGGTGGTAGGATATGAATGAAATTATTCACATGCAAACATTTTCCGTGTGTCTGTGATTCAAGAAAGCTCAACCTCTATTGTACTGCTTTATTAAAATGTATTCATTAGGTATGTAAGAATAGCAGAAATTACACTTCAGTTTTATCTAAAATGTTTCCCTGCTGTCCTCTGTTCTTCTGTGCTGGCTGAATTGTTTTATATCCTACACAAAATCTTTGGAGTTAGTGTTTCCATGTTAACTAGATGGAAATAATTCTCGAGAGGGGAGACTTTTTAAAAGATTCTTCACAATGATATAAAACAATACAATAGGCAACACATGAGTGGGCACACTCATGTATTTCACTCACTCTGCTATCACAAATTTTTCACTGTTGAGGGTTTTTTCCTGATTTGCTCATACCTGTTTGAAAAATTCATGCACTTCCCTCTAAGTAATCTGCCTCCTATTATTATCATTCTATAACAGTAGCATGCATAGGCCACGGATTCTCTGAGTTAAGCACTTTACAAATGCATAACAAAGACAATCACTGCACAGGGAAACCTGCAATGTAAGTAAAAGGTTTACACTTGTACAGAAAGGATGGATGAAACAAGGATAACATAAAGGAACAATGAGACAGTACTTTTCTTCATGAAAAACAGCGGTCAAGGCAATGCAGCTGCTTAGCATCAGGTATTATGGCATGAGAGAGTGTTAGGATGGGAAGCTGGTGGGGGACAATGCTTTTGGAAAATCCCAAAGAATACCTCCCACCTCCAGCACTTTTCTTGGTGTAGGATGTTTTACACTGTTTCAATACACATCAACAGTGAAACATAGGCATGGAATCCCAGTCAAGTAGCCACTCCTCAGCACAGTTATAATTTGACCCAGTGCCCAGAGCAGACTGGGTTTTCACCCTGGCTGCAGAGCAGCACTTGAATGCAGACCCAGAGAAGAGGTGGGAACCTCACTCTTTTTTGTGCCCTCTCCCCACCAGTTCCCATCTGACTAGGCCTAACTCTTCCTGCCTTCTCATGTCTACCTTTACTTCTCTTGATACTGCAGAGATGATTTTAAATGGAAGAAAAGTGTGGACGATGATGAGAATGCAGATACAGATTTTGTTGTTTTCAGTTGTACATTGGCCTCTTGGATAACTAAGGAACAAACAGTATTGACACCAGATGTTTTACATACAACTGCTGTTAAGTGGTCCAATAATTATGTGAAACAAGCTATGTTTGCGAAGAGGCCAGTGGACACATGATGGTGGCAGCAAAGCCGTCCCCCGCTTGAGCTTTGGATGCAGTTCCAGAATGTGTGTGATCTGGGAGACAGCCAGCTCTGTAATGGATGCTACAACCAATATCTCCCTTGTTGAGATCTTGCCTTTTTCATTTATAGCGTCATCTGTTATATGGCAGTGGGCTATTCAGCACAGGAGATGAGACTTCAGTGAGCTATAATGCACACAAAAAAAGTGTGACAAATTGCAATGACAAGGTTGCATTTGTACTATGAGGTACAGTCAGTTGTGATATGATGTAGTGGAATGAAATAATCCCTTCTTGCACAATGCTGGCTGTGGTATATTGTGTGCTGCCAAAAGTCAGTGCTACAAATACAGCTTACCATCAGAGAATTATTTCACATAAAATCAGAACAACTTTTCTCTAATGAATGCACATGTAATAAGATAATAATGCTGTTGATGAATCAGAAGTCTGGACATCCAGCTTCAGATCCATTTTGGATGTGAAAAGATTTGAAATCTATTTCCACATTGGATTTGTACTCCCAAAAATTCCAGTGCCATGGAACACACACATTTGCACCATGTGAATATGCAGTAGTATTTGGGTTTTGCTGCTTGGGCTACAGCCTGCCCAAAATAATTTATTTTTACACCGTCCTGGAGCTTGCTAGAAAGATGTAAGCTCCAGCACTGCAAAACTAACAGAAGTTCATGTCAGAATTGAACTTTGCTAAGGGAACAGTGTCTATCTAAACATGGTAAGCATTTCTGAAGATAAAGTTAATTTCAGTTTACGTGCTTTTGTGTTACTACCAAGATTTTGAGGACTTTCACAGTTGCTTAAGAGTACTGGAAAATCTTCCATTAGTCTCTGTCTTTTATTTTTTCTTTTTTCTCATACTCCTCTTTTTTCTTTCCGTTTTCTTTTGTGGGAAGGAGCTTTGGTGAATTAAAAAATTTATACTTGCATTGAAAGAAAGTTGATGGAAATAATAATTCTTCTAAATTCTTCCACTATTAAAATGCCTGTTTTAGCCTTGATTGCTATTTAAAACTACAAACATACCTAGAAACAAACAGACAATCTAACCTTGCAAAGGAAGTCTGTCTTCCACTAAGTTATGTGTAAAAGTTGTCTTAAATTCAGTGGACAAATGTACAAAAGATAGTTATATAAATGAAATTATTTATTTGAAGATTTTCTTCTTAATATGCTCTCTTTGTTGACAAAACAAGGAAGTATTTAGATATAAATACGATGATTATGAGTTTCATACTCTAGGAAGCTGAAGAAAACTCAAGTAACACCTTACTGGTGTTTTTTTAGACTCAGTAGCTCAGATTCAGGCTACTCACTGAATGGCTTCTGATTTACTAGAAAGACGTATGCATCTGCAAACAGAATATGTGGGATTTTTTGTGTGTGCTAGAAAACCCTTTCTATTTCATTTTATAATATTGAAATTGTATCTTACTCTCTAATTGTATCTAACTTACTAAAATAAAAGTTATATCTAAGTATACACATTCTCTTATATTGACATTTAATAATGGAGGAAAGGCCCAGACATGCCCCAGGCTGAAGCTTAAATTGTGTAAACTTAACAGAAAGGAAATGTTGTCTATAGAACATTTATGTAAATCATCCTCCTGAAGATTAAAATATCATTATAACATTTCAAGGAAAATTTGAGAAGGCCTTAAAGCTAAAATGATTCCTGTCATCTTCTCCACCCTCTCTCCTCCCTTCCCCTCTACTTTTCTGCATTCTTTCACTGTGAAGAGCCTGTAGGTTTGGTTTTGGGTTTTGCTTTTTTTTTGGTTTTGGGTTTTTTTTAACAGTGTTGTAATATTTTTGAAACTGGTTTTAAAGAAGACATTTCTTTGGTGCAATTGCAATTTTTAACAACAACTGCTAAACTCTTTGTAGCAGAGCTCCACTGGTGTAGAACTAAAATCTGGAAGTAATCAGCAACCTCTGAACATCAGAAATTCTTCAAAAAACATTTAAACACAGTTGGAGTCTGCTAGTAGTTGGGATAGGATTCAGGTACCTAATCCCTTGAGGTTAGTTGTCATCCCCCATCTTCCTTGTCTTATATGTGGAACTAAAAAGCCCCAGGGTGTTGATGGTTGTAAAGCTGCGGCATCGCACCCCTGCTGGGAGCAATAAATAAAGCCTCTGCTGCCATTGTCAGCTGTGCCTTCCCCGCCCGCCCCGCTCTGGTGTGGTACCGCGGCTGGGAGGAGAGGGGAGCGCTACCTGTTTAGCCATGGAAACAAACCCGATAAGTAACAGCAATCACCGCTGAAAAGCCGGCCGGTTTTGACACGCATGCTTGACCTGTAATACAGGCGAGTCTGCCTGAGAAGTAAACAAAATTGTAACTTCACTTCAGAGAAATATTGGTGTAATTATGTCAGAGATTACCTGACTCTGAGTGTCTTCGGATGCTGCTTAGTTCACTTTAAAACATTTTTTTTTTTAATTGTTTCTGCTTTTCTTGTTATATCTAGTTAGTCTGGATAACCTCTTTGGTTTGCATTATCTCATCTGCTCATGCACTTCATAAGCAACCATAATTTTGCTTTGAAATGAACTTACGCTTTTGCTATACACAGAAACAAACAAAAATGCCTCCCTCTCACCATGGCAAGTAGAATGTTTTCTCTCTCACCTCCTATACATGCAAACAGTGCTATGTGTCTAGGTGAACAGAGAGATTGGAGCATGACTGGGAACTGGCAGCGCAGGTTTTGAGCTTGGCTCCCTGCCCCCAGTCAGCAAGGACATGCAGGTGCTGTGGACTGGCCTGAGCAGCTGCAGAAGAGGAGAGGACTGATATTCAATGGTCACTTATGCTTCATATTAACACCCTTACCTCTTTCTGTTCTAGAGGATGTCTTTGAAGAAGAAAAAGTGAAGGCAAATTTCTTTGGGGATCAAACTTTATAATATAGTACAGAACTTTGTTAAAAAAAGTTTGTTTTTGTTTTTTTTTGTTAGTTTTTGTTTTATTGTTTGGTTGTTTGTTTTGAATAATGCACGTTTGTCTTGCAGTTGTATTTAAGTATTACAAGCCTATATAACTTCTAGAGCAGCATCCAAAATCTCATCAGTGCTATAGACAAGCATTGTAATAGAGTCAAGAATGTGGAAAACCGCAAGAAAATAATTAGTCATCAGTGAAAGCCACTTTATTCACGCTCTTAGCTCTTTGTAGGGCCACAAGATTTGCCATGATTGATTAACTTATTGTAGAAAGTCAAAGTGGCTTTTGAGTGGAATGGCACTTTGCATCCCTAATTTTCCAGAAAATAAAAAATTAGCTCAAAAATTTTATCTTAAAAATTGGAGACTCTGTCACCAGGTGCTGAGCTAGTTAGGTATCAAGTAAGCTTAAAAGAGTGATATACATTGTTCATATTACTTTGGTTAAATCCACAAAAATTCGTTGTGATCACTACCCAAATTTTGTGTTGATTTTAATGTTCAGTGACATGAAAAGCAAGTCTACAATTTTCCATGGGCTAAAGTGTGATTTTCCTGTATTACCTTTGAAGAATGGTTGTGTGAAAACAGGAGAGAATTAAATCTTTCTGTTGCTTGCCAGTATAGACAGCATCATAAGCCATTATGTCAGAAATAATTTAAAATCACTTAAACATTTAAAACAGTCCACACAAAATGATCCTTCAATGGAATTATATAGCTTTAAACATTTGATTATGATTATATTTTATTATTTACATTTCAGTAGCTGAGGCTATTTTCTGTTCCTTTCTACATGATATTTGCTTAAAGTAATTATACCAACTGAGAACAGTGGCAGATTGAAATTAAATGTTTGGATTAAATATTTTGTCAGCAAACATGCATCAACTGCTTTACTACTGCTTCTCTTCTTCTCTGCATACTGATTACAAAAAGATTGGCTTTTATCTTGTCATGATTTTAAAATGCCTAGATAAATGCTATTTGATACTGCATCTTAAAATAAAATCTAGAAAGAATCTGGATCTAAATAATAAGGAGCATATGACATGTAAGTGAAAAAAAGACATGTCTATCAACTCAGTGCCTCACCCTCTCCTCAAACATGTTACTTTTATTTTATTTCCAATTGATGCATTGCAATTAGGATCAAAATATGATTAGCTGACAGCTTTCACATTGCTGCTGATCTAAATATATGAACTTCTCATGGAGCTTTTCAGACCTAGAATTCAAGACACCCACTGCTTTCTAATCCTGAAGCATGGGAAAACATTTTGGTGTTGTAATAATAATGAAAAAGTCTGTTATCGCCTATCTAACAGAAATTCTCATTAACCTTAACGAGACTTTCATGCATAGATTAAGTAAATCTAACGCGACTTTTCAACAATGGAGTTTCAGCGCAGAAACTTAGAAACAAAACTTCAAACTGATACAACGTAGCTGTCTGTATCCTCATTTCAGCTGCGTTTTACTTTGCTAAGCTGCAGTTCCCGCTGATGTAACTGGAGCTGGGGCAGTTTCCCCTCTTCCTCTGGCAGCCCTGCCACGTGTGTGAGTGGAGGGAGGAGCTCCTTGGGCTCCTGATCCACTTGGAATCTTAAACTGCTGCCTTCTCCCTCCACCTCGGCTGATTGCTTTTCCTCTGGATGCTGCAGGTTTCTGTGACCATCACTCTCTTTTTCCTAGAGATAGGGAACCCCACTTGTTTGTGTGGTTATATTAGCTTATGTGCTTCCATTTCTTCCCTAGGACAATTCTTACCGAATCAGATAAGATCTAACTCAGCTGGACTCTACAGATGTTTCTTCAAAAACTGCTACATACAATAGAAAGTATGTATAACTTCTATAAAACTTTGCTATAACTGAGCTTCACTTAAAAATATCACATTAGTAGATAAAAGCTATGTATCTCTTTTCCTTCCCCCTTTCTTTCTCTATGGACACAAAAAAGAAAATGTTTATATTGAAAACAGTACTGTGTATGGATGTATACTATCTTATACTTTTGGTAAAAAGCCCTCCCTTTGTTTGGCTCCTTAGCAAGCTCTTGTTCTTGCGCATTTTTGCCTACGGAACAGACAGGAAAGTAGTAACAGTTTCGTCTCTTCTTGAGGATGAAGGGAGGTGGATACAACAATCTCTAGTCTTTCAAGAAAAGGCAATTTTTACAAGGTAACAGAAGAGGATTTCTCTCTGAGGGACCACATTACCCCAGAGGCTCATCCCATTTCATCTTGCCATATGTTGTGCCAGCTTCTGGAGTATCACTGTGAAGGATTTTGTAGCCTTTTCTGTGATGCGTTTAACTTCAACTTACGTAGGAAGAAAAGGAGGATATTCTCCTTCAAAGATATTTCTTAATACTATCTTACTATTTGAGAAGGATAGAAGGTCTCTAGAATACTTTGTGTGTTTAAAGGTCTTCAGATATAAATTATACAGCATAATGTTATAATCACTAAGCAAGTTAAAAAGATACCATGTTATTGGAAAGGTTAATGGGAAAATCTTAGTAAACAGATGCATTCTTAAGGCTTCTCTAGGGCAAGTTTGAGTAGTGAAGTTTGGAAAGCCCTTAGCACAGCTGCACCAATGTGTGCTTCAAATATTCCTCTGGCAGCAGTGTGAGTAATACAGTAAAGAAATGCACCTGACCACATACGGTCATTTCTATTTTCAGTTTAATTGCCTGTTAAGGAGCACTGAGGAATTCCAAATCATTCCAGTGTGTTTCATCAGCCAGCTGTGAAATAGTGTTGCAACTGCATAAAAATAAAGACTTAAAAATCATATGTCCGTGTGCAAGCAGCTTGCTTGCACACCCAAGGATGTTAAAGATGCTTATGTGTCGTGGATATAAGAGAACATTTGGAAAAGCAGACCCAATTCATACCGGACACACGACATTTGGTTTCCTATTGAGCTATAAAGAGGAAAAAGGCATAAGCAAGTGCAGAAGCTTTTCAGAGCTGTCAGCCGGCACAAAGCTGCTTCTGGGAAAACAAACTATGCTATTTACAAATTGTGATATCATCAGGAGCTATTTATATAGTGAAAATAATTTACACTCCAATTATGTATTTGTAGATAGACCAGCCAGAAATGGCCATTGTGTCATCCAGGCTGACCGCCAAACTAGAAATGAGGCTACATCTAGCTTTTTAGTTATGAAATATACTTGTCTTGGTGAGGGCAACTTTTAAAATATTATTATTTTTATTACAGCTTTGAAAGCATCTATGTTTTCAAAAACAAAGCACATTTTAAGAGAATCAAAAAAAGAAAGTCATTAATATGTAAAGGGCTTTTTGGCAATTAATCATGGGCTCATAGGATATGCTATATCATCACTTCTATTTCTTGCCAGAAGAGTAATTTATTTTTGTTTTTTTCAGTCAAATTTAATTTGTGGTAAACCATTGGGTGTGCACTGCTTTACTTGGGAATTGATCTGCACTCTGTCATTCACTCAGAGTTTTCTTCTTTTAGCTTCATTCAATTATTCATAATTATGTACATTCATAAATTAGATTAGGCTGCTAGATTTATTTTTTCCATCTATAACCAACTAGCTAGGTTTGCTAAGTAGAGATTTCTTGTTTGAGTAAGCAGTGGATGGGTAACTGCTGTAAGGTCTTTAATCTGAATCTGTGGGACAGGTCATGCTGCATTTGGAGACATCTGTTGCAGAGAACACTTTTTTCATATGTTCAAATTCAAATGGTTCTTCATGCCAATGCAAATTATCAAGGATAATTATTTGCTGAAAAACCCCAGTATCAGTGAGAAAGAGGGCACCAGATGTTTCCCAGTGCTTAGTACTACCTGTAGAGAAAGGACACACACTTGCCTGAAAATTATTTGGTCTTTCCTTATTACAGCATTGAGATATCTGTAAAAGATTTGATTAACAATGCATTTATCAATTTTTAAAATCATACATTTAACAGTGACTTGTGTAATAAAGAGTTTTACTGGAGTCTCTGAACACACTTTCAGTTTTCCTGTCTGTCCATGTTGAACAAAGAGCAAGAAAAAGCATTTAAATGGGCTGAGGGAGAGATTAAACACCGAAAAAAATATTCTCATGAAAATGTAGACAGTGTTAGCTATGTTTGCAAACCCTGCAAAACTTAGGCAGATGTAATATCTGAAAAATTTATCACAAAAAAAATTTGAAATATCTTCTGGGTGTTTAAGAAGTCCTTATATCAGTGAAGAAAATTTATCCTTGTATTTTTAAAAATAATTTTCTGCATGCTCTATGAACAGCGTTGGGGGCTGTCTGAGGAAAGTTACCTCTTACTGAAAAAAGTTCTGAGTTGAACATCAGAGGCTTCCAACTTTTCTTGCGAATCCATGTGGAAGTTGCAGTCTGCTTTGCAAAATCTCAGGAGTAAAGAGAGTATTCTAATATTTTCTGTAGCTAATGAAACATCAGCTATCCTTTGAGCATTGTCTTAACAAATATAGTCATGTATGGCAGGGATTCAAGAGAAATGTGCATGTCTGTGCTAGAGTTGATTCATTGAGAAATATCGCGTATGTGTTGTGTAATGAGTACAGCTTGTATCACAGTAACCATCGGATGTCAGAAATAAGACAGAGGCTCAGTTGCTCTATCTACTCCTCAATGCCAGGTAAAAACCACTACAGATGGGATGAAATCCTGGATGGTTGAACATTGCAGGTGATTTGAACTGCAGAACTTTGCTATCAAAGCAGTACAGCTGCCTCTGAGAGAAAATAATACCTATAATATATAACAATACCTTAGTATTTAAAGTGCTTTTCCTCACAAATTATCATGAAGACTGAAGGAAAAGTTTCTGAAGTTATCTAGGCTATTTCCTGACATTGATGAATTGTTTCTTCCTAGGAATTCCCAAATATCAGCTTTTCATTGTTAGATGTCTTAGCAAATGAGAGACTTTATCAATTCTGCTGAAGAGGCAAAACAGAGCCCAGATAACATGAAGATTGCCCTGAGTTCAGCTAAACAACAGCAGCTCTTTGGTCAGTTGAACTTATTGCAAGATTCCCCTTAGTTTATCTCTCTCCTTTCAGATCTCTTGGCTCTTGAAAAAATCTCCTGCCATTTATCATCACTCTGAAGCTCTCCAGTCTGTAGCTTTGATTGCAGTATCGCAAGTGACTTGACCTAATATGATCTGCAAATGACCGAATTATTTCTACAGAAAGATACTCACATGACCTTATTTCTAGCTATGAATTCTCTACCTATTGCCCTACATTTTCAGTGAATCCCATAATTAGGATGGGTAAATGCAATTTCACTGTTTTCTAAGACTGTAGTGAGAAGGGAACTAAATCTAGGGCTGGTGAAGTTAATGGACTAGCTCTCTGGACCCCCTAGAGTGCTCTTCATTTTACTTATTGCCAACAAGCTTTTAATCACAACCACATCTGCTAGAAGAGTGAGTGAGTTGTAAGCTTTCATGGTTGAACCCTCTTTTGCTGCATTCCACAGAGAGTAGCTATCCTGCATCTTTATCCCAAATTGTTACTTAAAATTTTGTTCCACCTGAGATCTTTTTGGGGCCACTGTCTTCTCTATGATACATTACATCCATACTGTGGAAAGAAAAGCATTTAAGGTCTCTTTTCTTCTGCAGAAAACAATGTGAAGAAGTCTAGATTTTTAGTGTCCTCAAGGAGCAGAATGATTATCAATTATACATTATCAATTACCCGGAATAAATTTTGTTTGTTTCTTTTTTTGTTTTGAAGTAGGGATACTGAAAAATAACTGCATGTTCTTCTAGTCTAGAGCTCCTCAAGGTAGCTGGATATCTTATCACACTGCTTCCAACTCCAAAAGGCACCTAAATAACCCCACTGGTCAAGAATTCTGAGTGCTTCCTGATATTAAATAGTAATGTGGAGCTTGTCCAATCTGTGCTAAGTATTTTTTATTTTCCTTTTTTCTTTATTTTTTCTTAAATTTTAGTTTTGGCTTAGGTTGTATGGGTCAGGCATATTTTGGCTTTTCTCTTTTAAAAATAGAAAATGGTTATATGATTACTTCTGCTGTCCTAATGATGTACACTTTTTCTGTGAAAAGAGAGTTGCATTTTACAGCTTTTATGGACAGCAATGATATTCTCATTATAGCTGTAAGTGCCAATTCTTTACACTCATAGTCTTTCTGTTATAATTAATTCTACATTAAAAGATTAATAAGATAGTGGAAAATGGTGGCTAATTTTTCCAGCTGAAACTAAGGAGGGAATATAGATAGACAAAATGTAATTAAAGAGGCTGGAATTTGGCCAAGACGCTGGCATTGTTATTTCTGCTCTTGCAAAAATACCATGGGATCTTTAATGGCCCTGAGTGGCCTCAGTTGTACATTTCTTTTGAAAGATGGATACTGGTGATCGTCTACTGCCTAGTGAATGCACTGCTAATGCCTGCCTGGCTGAGAGCTGAGAATAAGAGCAGGATGAAGAGATTCATTAAACAGTGAAAGATCAAAATGAATGAATGGCAAAACTGAGGACCCCTGCCTTCTCTAGGAAGTGTCTTATTGCTGCCTTGAGGAAGAGGTGGTCTGATCCACAACTCATTGAAATCAATGAAAAGAATCTAATTGATTTCAAAGGATTTTGGCTCAAGCCCTAAGTTCCATTTTATCTTGCTCTTTGTTCTCTGACAAGGATTAAAGTAACCAGGAAGTCTTGTATCTGACTATGTCTTCCCAAAATATAAAATGTAATAGTCTCTATCTGCTTAAACAGATTTTTCCATAAGAGCTGCTGCTCAATGTCAGGAGAAAAGGGTCTCCCTGGTTCGGAGCACACCCTCACCTGGGTTGTGAAATGAAACAGGTGCACGTGGCCCTGTGGAATTCACTATTCATGTATTTATGTCTAGGGGATGTTTCTTTTCACTCTCAATGTAAGGAATAAGGCATCTATGTACTAAAGTTTGGCTTTACCTCATTTTTAAGTGGACATTCATGAAGGAGTGTATATGATCAGATAAACTTCACACCAAAGTTTCTAGAAAGCTCACATAGCAAAAGTTGACTATATGTTATGGACTTCACATACTGTTTTTCTGTTCATAGGATGGCTTACCAATAATGAAGAAAGACCCAGGGCACATGCTATAAATGTGAAACAAATGAAACATTTTATCTTTATTCCCTAATATTTCTCATAAGGACACCATCAGGTCTCTCTATCACCTTTTTTAGTATTTTTTTCATTATAAAGAGACATCTCCCTGTGTAAGCCATTATCTAAAACAGAGTGTACAGTTATGATTTGCACACAGGGATGCTATTTAATGTCTGATATTCTCCATGACCATTCCTTCACTTGATCTCATTTTAGAATAATGATAAGGGGAGTTGTGCTTCCCTGCTGCTCACTATGCCCTTCTCTGAGCTTGCTTTCCTCAGCCTTTAGAAAAGTAAAACTTCAAAACCCTGTTTGTAACAAGGTATGCTTAATCCTTGGTTCTGTCAGAAATGCTCTCAGTTATGGATACTATAGGTGTGCAAAATTTTCCGTATTTCATTTACACCCTGGCTCTGACCAGGGTATAATTTGTCCCTGTGCACAATTTAGAGTAAACTCAGAGTTCTTCAAAGCAAAGCACAGTGTGGAGTCCTGAAAGAAGGTTTTTGGAGAAGGATCTGTTCAGGCAAATTCCCCCAAGTCTATTCCAGAACAGTAAGTATCCTAAGATGGACTTTCAGTAAGTCGTCTGTATTGGAAATTGCAACACGATTATTTAAACTGCATTCTGCATTTTACTACAGCTACAGATGGAGAGAGCATAATGGGAAGGAGGGAGAATATAGTAGTCTGTATACTTCTTTATGGCCTATATACATTGTTTATAAACTATATTTTTACCCTTATTATTTATAGAGGTTTTTATTTGTTTCTTTATTAAGACACAATTTTCTTTTTAGTTGTTTCTTTATTAAGACATGATTTATATTTTATTTTTTTTTCCCAAAAAGACTAGCTAGTCTGTCACCTCATCTTTGTCCAAATTTACAGAACTTTTGGAGGGTAATCAAGACAAATCCTAGACACTTCAAGAGGGGATTCTTTGATGTTAGAATGTGCTTCCACCAGTCATCTATCAAAGTCTGAGTCTGGTCACCTTGTGCATCATAGGGCAACATGCACATTTATGGGCTCTTAGTGTTTGTCGGGTAGCTGGTCTTTCAATACAGGATAGAATTATGTCTATGTCCCACCTTCTCCTCCTCCTAAAGCGATATTTTAAAATTATGAACCATATAAAACCTTCCAGACACTGAGATTATGTTAGTTTAAGATAAGATGGCAAAAGAAATTCTTAGTCAATGCTCTTATACACAAACCAGTCGCTCATGGTCTTGCATCGCCTTCTGCATCTTGAAACAGGAAAGATGTACTCTGAATATCTTTCATGCCCTTTCAGCTTTATTTTCATTTACTTCTTCTGCAACCCTTTTGAGAGAGGAAAGAAGAGGAAAGGAAGAGGAAAAAATAGAGGGAGGAAAGGCAACAATAGAAGTTTCTTTGCCACTTGATCCTCACAAAATTATAGAATCCAGCTCTTGGAGAGAGCTTGAGATGAGTAGTTTTTGTCAACAGCACCTTTATACACAGGCTCACACTATAAAATCACTACTGGTCTGTGCTCTCCTGATGAAAAAAAGTAGTCTCACCCTGCTTCTCTGACATTTCCATGTGAATCTATAGAAGAGGGACTTCTTTGAACCCTGTTGTCTCAAGGGCCACAGCAACTTTGTGGACCCCCTTCTAAGAGAGTTCCAGGAAGCAAGATGAGAAGAAAAAAGATAATTTAAAAGTTTTGAAAAGTCGATGAACTGCAGTGAAATAATAGGACACTTTCTGGAGGAATGTAGAATGTATATCCTCCAAGGTATGATTGAAACAATAAGGAATGCTTAGGCAATTGTTTCCCAAAGAAAGGAGTGTTAGTTCTTTAGTCTGAGTAATTAAAAATATGTATTTGAGAGAACATGGAAGGAAATACTGTCTTGGATGGTATTACATCAACAAATGGGAATAAGAGAGGCCTGGCTGATCTAATAATCTTCTTCTCTTTGGAATGACTGTTGACGTACTTGGTCCCTGCCCATGTGTTTTCAGGTTTCCTACCAAGACCCAAATTAATCCACTGTGTGCTGCTAGTGCAGATGACTTTTGCTCAAGATTTTAAATTTTTTTAGTTCCAAGTTACTCCTTAAATTTAAAGCATAGGTCTGAAGCAGTGTGATTTCTTTTTAATATTTGACTCTTTTTTGTGTCACAACGAATCTTATTTCTGCTGTTTATGTGAGCATAGTGTTTTTAAAGCTAATATATCATTCATATTCTATGAAAGAGCACTTTGGCATCATTGTCTTGACACATATCCCATTTCCCTTTTCCTGATCTTTTTGACTCCTCTTACCCTGGGGATTGTATACTGAGTTATCAATACTGATCTGATTTGTGTCACCAGAAAATAGATTGAGCTTTCAAATGGGTGAAGTAAAAATATACAAAATATGCTATTTTTGCACCAAAACCATTTGATGGTCAGTGTACCTTATCTGAACTGCATTGGTTTAGCAGTTGAAGAATTTCAACTCTTAAGCCTGTAGCATAAAATAGTGTACAGAAAAACTAGATGCTATTTAATGATCAGAAAAGACAGCCTGGAAACATGGCTTTTGGATTCTTCTTTTGTTTAGCCATTTTTTAATCTATTTGGACTTGGTTTATGTCTTTAAGTATGTAAATCCAATTGAGCTTACCTACACAGTTTTTAGAAAAAATGGTGAATGCAATTATGATGAATTATTTACCTATATCTTCTGAGAAGTGATAACTCAGCAGCAGGAGAAATATTTAAATTTAGTGTACTTGTCTTGTTTGATTTTTATTATTGTATTTTTTTCAGAATTCAATTGCTTGCTCCCTTTTCCCAGCCTTGATCCTATCTCTGCTCCTCCTTGTCACTGACGTGCTTTCTTTCTTTCTTTTGAGCCACTCATTACTTCGTGTATTTTCCCTTAAGCCCCTCCTCTTCTGTTTAGTGTATGATTGACTCCCTTTGAAAAGCATTTTGTGCTATTGTGTGTTAACTTAAATTGCATTTTACATAAAAGGTAAAAGATAAATAAAGGAAAGGGTGGGAGATTATACATTAATGTGTGAGTTGAGAGATGGAACAAAGGGTTGTTTTTTAAATCAAGCTGAAAATAGAAAATAAAATACTTGCTGAATTTCTGTGCATGTCAACAAATCTCTAACTTTACTCACGGAATAAAATGCATGATTTTTTTAAGCTCCTGTGATATAAGTTAAAGATCTAACCATGTCATTTGCTAATGAAAGTAATCCTAGGCTTCTTTGTAAACATTTTATGTTGGACTATGGGAGCAAAAGAAAATAATTTGCATTAGGAAAAACACCTGTAAATATAGCTCCTGAATTGCAATGTGCAGCTCTATCAGAACATTGATTAGAGAGATTTTGTTTAAAACATTTATTGAAGCATATATTACAGTATATCATTTACTGGCTGGAAGCCATGCAATATGTGTCTTAACAAAAAAAAATTTACCTTGTAATATGAGCTCCTCCAAGGCATAATTATATAATAAAGTTCTTATTGGGAAAACTGGAAGAAGGCCAAGCCTTGTCCAAATATAGTGAATGTCAGAGCCAAATTTATTATCCTTAGCTATTAACAGGAGAAGGCAGGTTTTGTTTACCAAGCCTAATTCTCTCCTAATTACAGCCACTATAAAATAATTACTATCCATGGGATAACAACACAAGGCAGAGTGACTAACAGAAGAAACTGCAGGGGTTAGAAAACAGAGTGCAATTCTGTGTCATTTTGAACAGCTTGTGTACTGCCATGAACAAATTAACGGACTTCATTAAGGAATTATGTTTTAAGAGCTGCTTTGCAGTGAAGCAGTAAAGCAATTAATGCATCTTATTTGGTCCTAGATCTGAGTTCTAGTGTAGTTTTAGACAGCAACTTAATTTTTTTTTTTAATGTATCAGGTATAATAGGATGTTAACAACATTACTGAATAAGATCAGTAATGAGTATATGGAAAGGGCCTTATTTTGGACAAATGATACCCATTTTCGACTGAATCAAAATGTTTCACTGAGTAAATTCACATGAACCTAATCTTAATTGAATAAAAAACAAAGAGAGAGCCCAAATTCTACTTAAAATAATTTGCATATTCAAATATTTATTTCCATTACACTTTGCGTAAAAATTCACAGCACTAAACAGATGTTATATATAATCTCTGTGTTTATATTTGAGCAAAAAAAAGTAGGTTAATGCAAATATTTTCAATATTTCATTGTTGCTCTCCATAAAAATCAGAATAGAGTATTTCTCATCTGAAACAGAATACTTCATTAAATTTGCTATATTTTCATTCTCACTTTGCCTACTCTCTTCCATCTTGTTGTACAAACCCAGAGGTACACTAATGTGCTAGGGCAAGGGGTTTTTCCACAATTAAAGTGTATGTATCAAAATCAGCCTGTACACAACATATTCACAGTGCAAAAGGTTAGAGTTCAAGCTGTCTTCTCTCTGTAGCAGACAGTTCACCCTATAGCAGTGCTAACTCCCTGATTTTAGTGACTTAGTGGGAACTGGCAAACTCAACACACTTGGGAGTCTGTTTTAGATACTAGTTTTAATAGGCCTCCAGATGGCCACATGAAAGCAAAAGGATTATTATAGTAGCCCCCAGCCGTGCCATGATAGATAAAGGTATATTAGAGTTTCCTTTATAAATCTCTTTTTTGAGGGCTTTATAATTCCATTATAAAATTCTCTTAGCACCAGAAGTCAATATAAAGTACTCAGCCCACACAATATGTTTTAGGGTTTTTTAAAGTATGTATATCATCACAGCCTCTGTTTATCCTGTATGCATAGCCGTGATTTAGATTACTTTAAAGAGTACTTTTGTTCACAATTTAAACAGAAGCTAATTGTGAAAGTAAAATTTAAATATGCATACCCTCAGCTGGGGTGAATCAGCTGATTGTCTTCTGTCTTTTGAGATTTGAGATCAGCCAAGCGACTCATTTATATCCACCAAGCATCCTCTCCTCATTATTAGTCAAGGGCAAGAAGAGTGGAAACCAAAACTAAGACAACTAAAATGTTAGACATGTTGCTGGACACCTGATATGAACATCATGACAGCACCCAAGAACACTGGGACAAATAAGCACAAATCCTTTCTATACCCATCAGCATATTCTGGATCTGTCAGAATTCTGGTTTTCAAATTCTTTCTAGTTTACACAGTGGTATTAGAGACAGGGTGCTCTTTAAGCTGGGACAAAACTTTCCTAGCTGCATTTGTGTGGTTCTCCTGCTTTGCCCTTGTTTCCCTGGGCTCTGACATCAGTGGTATTAAGTTATTAGAAAAGTTTCTTTGCATATTTCAAACAAAACCTCAAAATCTAATTTCATAGCACAAGTCCACACAAGGTTTCTTTGAAAAACACAAAGGAAAATGTTGCAGTTGGTCAGTTATCTTCTTTCTTTATCTAACCATAGAATCAAAATGGGGTTTGCATTTTTTCCTCCTAGCTTGATCAAACAATTTCCCACTGTCTGACAAATTCTGAGCAATTTCCTGAACAGCAAAACAACGAAAATGGACAGTAAACCTATCTAAGTATTAGAGTGACTTTCAGGCGTGAAAACCCCAACTGACTCCTTTCCCTGGTTTTAACACTGTTTTTCTGATACTAAAACAGAAAGTGACTTACTGCAACACGAACGTGTCTCCTCTCCACGTGTCACATTCTCTCAGTTTATACTTTAAAGTTCTCACTGCAAAGGCCAGTCCTGTGCATTAGCATTGTAGAAAAGGAAGTGCCATTGTAAGATATTGTGTCAATAATTCTACATATTTATGAAGCCAAATTATGAATTGATATGATCTATCATAATGGCTCTGCCATGTCAACGTCTGCATATTAACTGCTTCATTACAGGATGATTCTGTGTCAATCACAGTTTTTCAGGAGTCCAGAATCACTGCTAAATTTTAGTCATTTATCTTCAATTGCATTAAAAATGAAAGGCTAACATGTTTGCAGCCTATTAAGTTATGCTTTTAATTAACACTTAAAGAAATCTGGACAATGAGTGTGGAAAGGTTTAACGTTTTGCATGTTCCTAGGGAATAAATATCTTTATTCATTTGGAAAACATTATTAAACTTTTAAAGCATTTCAGAAATACTGTAACTGTGCTGCATGATTTGCACATCATTCTATCACATAAAATTAAAAGCTCTACAGAGAACTACAGCTTAAATATTGTAATAAAATACAACACTTACAAATGAAATTATACCTAATTTTCCTTTAGATATGTGTCCCATATCTTCTTAATGGTTTTCTGAAGACCTCTGAGTTGATAAGTAGCGCATTTGAATGGGATACATGTCTTCAAATATTGCGGAAAATTCAAGTGTGAGATGTCACGTACTGTAGCAAATTTGCTACAATACCTAGGCACAAAAGGGTGAGTTAAGGATGGACTGTCAGCATGGAGGTCATTGACCTGGAATGAAAGTAATGTACAGATCTAGAGCACTAATGAGGGAAACAATGACTTCCACAATAATGATGCGCAATGCTGTATAACATCCCATGTATTCTTGTATAGCCTGTAAATGTCACAGGCCTCAACTAGAAATCAGAATTTCCTCGCTTTCAATGGCTTGTCTTCAGATGTTTTGTGTGCTTTGTAGCTGCAGTTATTGCTCAGCTTTATGCATAAACCCTTCTAGGAAACTGCTGTTGAGTTGATGCAACATCATGGTCATTGGACAGTGAAATACTTGTTGATTTGCAAATATTTCACAAGCAAAAAAAAAAAATAAAGAAAAATCAAGGCTGTAATTCTAATAATTACATTAAGTTTATTCTATTTGTGCTCTGGAAAGGTTTTCACATATTCAGAAAGTAAGGTCTTTATCATCTGAGACAGAGCTCTATGCACATGTTTTTGTTCTCAGAGTTTTCAGGATAATCTTTTCTTTTTGCACATTTATGGATACATTAATTTCTGGCATACTTGATTTTTTGATTATGGACAGAAAAGGCAAATTATTTGAAACATTACAAACACAAATATGTTATTTCTTCCTGATTTTTGTATTAATTTTCCTTACATTGGAGCAGGGTTTGGAAGATTTATACTAAATAAAGCTCGCATTCATTGTGACGTGTATCTACAGTTGTACTGCAAGATACATTTCGAAAAGAGACATTTCAGAAAATGTTCTTGTTTCCTGAGGAAGCTTCACTTCTGACTATTGCTTATGAACTAGGTTAAACAGGCCTTTAAACAAAAAACCTTCTCTGGTACCAAAATGACCACGTACAATTGTAGGTATCCAGCAAAATTGCTGGAGATTTAAGTTGACATGTAGGTGTCTTCCTGTTCTTATAACTATGAGTAATTAAAAAATATCTTAAATCATAATCATACAAAAAAAGCTGCAAAACTCTGAAGCTGAAAACATCAAGTTTACTATCTCTTGAGAGCTACAACCTAGAAGAAGCAGGCACCATTGTGTCAGAGTACAATTGACAGTCTGTTAAGGGATACTAAAAAAAAGGGCTGGAAATAGAAATAGAAACTAACTTTCAGCTTTATCAAGTGTGATGCTTCAAGGTCAGAATGAAATTCAGTGATGGGGCAGCACAAAGATGCTTGCACGGCAGGTGCCCTGGTCAATCTATAAACTCAGAGGCCATCAGTCTCTGCTTGTGCCAGCCTGCATTTTAATCAGAAGGAAAAATAAGTGGCACAGTTAAGCATGCTTAGTGATTTCCAATCAGGTCCCAAAACCAGAATAGCAAAAACACGTCAAAGAAGTTTTAAGGCACACTGGACTTACACAAAATCTTGATGAGTATTGCTAATGGAAAATTAGTTTAAAAAAATTACTAATATCTCACATTAGGCATTCCCTCCTTAATTTTCCTACCGAGCTGGAAATTGATTATAGTAAGAATGCAAATTTGTATGTCCTGTTTCATTTTGTCCTGTGCTGGTTCTCACTCTAGAGCAGTGACTGAAAAGGCACTATCAATGATAACACAGGTACACTCTATTTGGAGCCTTCCCCTCCTTTTACTTTGTTTGTTCAGTACCATGTGGTATTTTGCCTTGAAAAATTGGATGAGATTTGAGCAGGAATTTTGTTAAATGTGGTCTGGTTGGGGAGATTTGAGGGTGATAGCACTGGGTATCTGAGAGACCCTGAGAAAAACCAAACTCTTACAAAAGAGTAGTAGCTGTAGGAGGAGTCAGAACAGAGAAAGTTCCAGAAATAAGCAGAACTTCAGTGATTTTTTGCTCCTTTTGTTAAACAAAATAAATACCTTCTCATTTTATGAGAAATAAGGGAAAGGCTAACTCAGCTGAATAGTTTTCTAGTTGTGATCAAACCTGAATTCGAATCCTGAGAAGTACTCATGTGTGGCAAGTGAGAATGGATATCTTCATTCTGCCCTGCAGAGTGATAAATTAAATAGCTTAGTGCATAGCTAACTCTCTTCCCCCTAAAGCACTTTGTCATGTGTACTCTACAGAAAATGAAGATTTTCTCCAGATGTCTCATTCATTTCCTTCCTTCCTTCCTTCNTTCAGTCCCACTTCTTACCTTTCTTCTGGCTTCAAGATGTAGAAGTTTAGTGATATTCAGTATTCCTTACCTGTATTAACAAATATACACAAATGTGCCAAATAGTGCCTGTGTGGAGCGATGTCCCCTAGCATGATGATATTTCACAGATGACCTTGCATGTGAGATATTTTAGTTTTCCATGTCATTTACTTAGCACAACCTAAGTATTGTGACACGTCTTCAGTGTACCCGCTCACTGGGTATCTTCTTAGCCAATCCTAGTACAAGGGATTTTCAGATGTGCCGAAGCCTAGTCAGAGGTAAAGCAGCTGTGTTCTTTTGGCAAAGCTGGAGGGCATCCATACAGAAATCCTGAACATATGTTCAAAGCCTTAGATTTTGCCTAGACAAAATTTTGAGATAGAAAAAGAGAACATTCCCAGATCTTCATGTGTCTCAATCTCCAACTAGCTGTTTCTCAGCATGATGTTAAAAGCATGACTTCCAAAGTCAGAAGAACGAGGCTTGCTGCATGGACACTTTCAGTTGTGTAGCATGGTCTTCTACTCTGATGCTTTCTGACTGTGAAATATGTGTAAAATACGAATGACATGGCTCTGCTTGCTGCATACCACCAATGTTATCTGCTAAATTCCATAGGAAATGTTTGGAAGCTTTCTGGCTTCTATGTGATTTTAAAGGTCCATTGTTCAGTGATACATTTATTAGTTTTTGGCATAAATGGCAAAACAGATGTTGTACAGTATTATGACAGCACAGAAGTGAAGAGACTCGAGATGTGTTAATATATTCCTTCTTTAGAGAGAAGTTTCAAGGGCAGTAATGCTTGTATTTCCTGCCAGTCCAAACTCTCACATAGTGGCAGTTCCTCATTATATTGCTGCCTTTCCTTACACTTCAGTTAGATAATTTGCTGTAATGACACAGCAATAATAAAGCTGTTCCACACCTATAATAACAGATAATATTGTAGCAGTGTTCAAGGGAGGTGTTTTCAAGTATTATATGGTTATTTTTCCTGTTTTCTCTTTTTCTGTTATGATGTATAGCCACAGCTTATAAACAATTCATTAAGATACATCACTTTCAATGTGAGCATGATTTTAGATGTAATATTTTTGAACCTGTGTTTCTCAAACATGTGCTTTGCTGTTCAAAACCAAGGTGTATGAATGAAAGTACCTTGAAGATGATGCTAAAATGCATATATAGGAGAAGCAGCAAAAAGCCCTATGAAAGCTTAGTCATCCTAAGAGGTCTTGACCAGTGTCCTTCTGCATTTTACACTGTAGCACAATATACAACTTCAGGCCAACCCACCAGTGATAATGAATGAGAAATTCTGAGGGCTACTGAGCACTGTGCAGGTTTTCCCAGTGGACCAGGACACAGTTTGTTAGCACAGGTGTTCCTGTAATTGTGATTCATTGGTGTATACGCTCCCTGCTCAATGGCCCTTTCCCACTTCTGTCTTCTCCTGGGGTCGTATTGATCTGATGGGTACTGACCTGCACTACTGGGTAACAAGTAAGCCTACGCAGATGGGGGCTCTATTCATATTCTAAAGGTTAAACCACAGCCCTATAAAATATTAAAAGGGATAGTTTTTCAAGTGTGCAAGAATTTCATAGCACAAATTGAAAAGAATTTCTGGAGATCACCAACACGAAACTCCACATGTGCCTTTTGAAAACGTCTCCCTAAACCATTTAAAGCTGAAAGTCTGTGTATATACAACTCATCTGTGTTTCATAGGAATCTGCACTATGGTCTTTTTGTAGACTTGTCAGGGGGTTTGTTTCATTAGTATTCTGACGAAAATTTTCCTTTCTACAAAACTGGGGGATTTTATTTTTTTTCCTCCTGTTGGAGTAGATAGATTTTCTTCAGGAAAATCTAGATGACAAGTCCTAATATGTTTACTGGAATTTTTTTTGTCAATTAAATTTTTTGTCTGGGGGCCAAAAAGTTCCATGTTGCCCACAGATGAATTTTTTTTCAAGGAATTTTCTAATTTCTGTCTCCAGAAAAGTTCTTGGTTTTGACTTTCAGTGAGCTTGAAGAAGACTGTTTTCAGAATATGGATGAAACTGTTTCCAGAAAATGGCTCTTGGGAGGTATATATGAACATGCTCAAATGCTCTCAAATGTAAATTTGCACATACTCAAACATTCATATATATACATATATATATATATGTATTTATTTATTTATTTTACACTTAAAAATGGGATTTCTGTCCAAGCTAAGTCTGATTCATCTACTCTGTTTGGATGGAAAAGGAGCTGGACCAGGGCACCCCAATTTAAAGACATCTCCACTTTCCTCTTATGCTCCACATCTGCTCCAGGAATTTGAAGGGCCAGCAAAAGTCAGTCCTTGGAGATGAAAATTGATCACATTCCTCAATTAATGTGGCTCACTGTAGCCTCCTCTGCAAAGTTCATGTTAAGGCCTCTTTGCTGGGTATGCTGCATATTAACTGCGTTCTTTGTCTGGAATGGGGATGTTTAGTGTACTGTCCCACACCACACCCTTTTCATGATGTTACCAAAATTTCCATGATGCTTTCCTAAAACTTCTCTTCCTTGATTGACAATGATTTGTTGTGTTTTTCGTGTTTCAGTCTGAAACAGATACACTGTAAGTCTTATGCCTGCAAGCATGGATTATACTCTGGAAATCAGTTTTTTATTTTGTTTGTTTGTTTGTTTGTTTGTTTTTTGTGTGTATTGATTTTGTCCAAATTGTTCATGCAGTATGATAGATGTAGTATGATGTGTGCATACAGGTCTTGCTTCAGGCATGCAACACACCTTTACCTGGTCCAAATGGAGCCCTTGGCAAGCAACTGCTTCTTAAGACAATATAATTGTAGACTATGTCCTTTTATGGCTACAAACATATTACTGTGTACTGAAAGGACCAATCCATACCCTCATATAAAAAATATAATAATTTCTTGTGCTTTTAGATCACTGCGTTAATACATATGATCCACTGATAAAGAAAAGTAATTAATTGTGAAATAGATATAGAGAAATAACCTGTGAGGATACAATAATTGCGTCCACTTTCCTGTACCCAATGCTATGAAATAATAAAATGCTAATAAATGCAAATTATGCATGCTCTTTGATGCATGCTAAAAAGGGGCCATTTTAAAAAACAGAGGTACCTTTAATATCAGTGGTCAATGCATTGTTGTTTTCTGTTTATATCTAGCTTTAACCATAAAGTTCATTTCAAGGGTTTGTGCATCTACCTGTCTATGAACTGACAGGCTAGAGCAAATATGAGCTCCTGATGGTTTAAAAAAAGAAAAAATCCTTGAATTCAAAATAAATTCCACAAGGAAATCTTGGAAAGAAAAAACAAACATTTCCCCCAATAGGACAGTCACTGTGACTTGAAGAAAAGAAAATTGAAATACATGAAAAATCAATGAGGCAATAATTAAATTGTGGAGCCCACAGTACAGTGACCAAAGCTCAGCATGCATTTGTTAATGTATACTGGGAACTGGGGTAATCAGCACTTACAGGAGAGCAAAGAATGTCTGTCATCCTGAAGCTAATTTCACTATCGGACTCTTTAAAAACACATACCTCCTACAGCATACAGGGATATTTATAGGAGGTTAAAGATACAAATTAAAGTCCTGGAGACTATACATTCCTGATTACCCAGCATTCTTAAATCAGCCCCTTCTTGGTTCTCACACCTGGGCCTCAGCTGCAGAGTAGCTGTCATTTACGCTATCCATGGCACAGGATTGATGACAGTCATTCGCTGATGAAGCTGTATACATCATTTCTGTCCAAGCTGCACTGGCCAGATGGACCCTGACCATCCATCGCCTGTCAGGGACGCATCTGTTCACACTCCTGCTAGAGGTACTAACAAGTCATTGGCTTTCCAAAAGGACAGTATCAGCTGAATAGGGCATAACATAAAAAAAGCTGTTGTTGTTGTTGTTGTTGTTATATTTTAATAGGGTTTCTATAGCAGCTTTTTAAAGTATAAAAAAGGATGATTTCCACTAACTCATAAGTTGCAAAAAAAGTTGCAAATACCCTTCAAACTATTGTGAATGGCTTTTGAATTCAAAATATAGAAATATTTCTGGTAGATGTTTTTTTAGAGAGATGGAATGTTGGGCTAAGGATTTACTAGATGTGAATACATCATGATCTATAGTTTCTTTCAAAAAATAGAACTATATGCATATTTTCTTGTATATCCACCATTGTCCATGAATACTTTTCATGTGGAATTTCTTTGATATGGATTAAGGTTTCTATGTCACTAAGATGAAGGAGCAGTAAAGGGATATTTTACAGTTCCTTCTGTGGTGTAGCCCTAGCCATCAGTAAAATAAAAAAAAGCTCCAAAAGTGACTGTTTTCAGCAACGGACTTTATTTGCCAGTGCAAAAGTGGCTTTTGCTGGAGATATAAAAAAAGAGTAAGAATGTTATTGTAAGGCAGGGACTGTAAAGAGACTTTCACAATTAGAATGCTTCCCATTCCTCCAGTGTCTTAAGACTAGTATAAAATCAGATATTATGTATGTTTTCATAACTGGGAAACCAAAACTATTTTACTACATGAGAATTTTCTTGGGAATCTTTTAAAGAATGCTCTTTCAGTAAGAATATGAAGGCTGTAGGGCATCAGATCTCCAAAATAAAACTGAGGAAAGTCAAAAAAAGGGAAAAATAAATTCTGCCTCCTGAAGAATGAACAGGAGTAGGAACAGCTACACCACTAAAGGCATGTCCTCCTGCCTCCCTGACGTGCCCACATGGCTTGGTTGGACCTCCTCTTTGGTGACTGAGGAAAAACTCCCAATACTCATTAGCAATCCAATTTAACTTTTCTCCTATTTATTGTGTCCTAATACTCTTTAGCTTGATTTTTTTTACTGAATTCAGAAATCTTTTGAAGGAACTACTCAATGTCACATGCATTTGTGGCATGAAGTGTGGGTTAAGGAAAAGATTCCAGTAGTGCAGAAGAATGGGAAGAATGGTGAAATATGGGTTCTTGTACAGGTAATACTCTAGTTTTGGCTGTATTAATGATGCTTCATCATTTTCACAAGAAGGTCTATTCTGAAGCCATCTTTTGGAGTGATAAAATGTTTGATGGCTTCTTAGCAGTTCATGTGTGCTGCTCACGAATTTCACCAGTTATTCACAAAGAAAGAAACCAAAGAACAAAGAAAAACTGAGCATAGTAATACCCCTTCCGTGTATTTAAGGATAAGGATTTCTATTCAATATCTGCACCTTTGTTTCTCTACAGCCATGTTCCACTCTTATATAAACAGGCATTGAAGACTAAACCTTTTCCATTTGAATTGAAAGTTAAAAGCACATGGTATTGTCTCTATTTAGTGCTCTGTGCTATCCTTCTAGAAAACAAGAATGCACCACTATTTACCTCTCGAAGTTTTACACTTTGTATTGATTTTGATCTTAGTGATCAGCAAACTGCCTAATCTGTCTTCAGTATTTTCACTTTATCTTGCTTTGTTTCATTTATCAGGAGATCAGGCTTGATTGGATATTAGTTACTTTTCATGTTAAAATATATTCCTCTGTAAGCAAAATTTAAAATGCAAAAGTATTTTTTGAAAGTATAATATAAAACTTTGTTAATAAAAACAATTCACTGTTATTTCCATTATTTAATAAAAAGACTAATACATTTTATTTTATTTTAAAAGGTATATTTTTACAATTATTTCGTTTTGTTCTAAGTTAGGAAACTAATATATGTGGCAAAGGAAATAGTAGCTGCTGAATTGTCCTTGATAGGTACTTGTAAGAGGGAGTCTGACTTCACAGTAGTGATAAATTAACCAGTCTCAGTTTCGGAAATAATGCTGGATGGGCTATAATTCTAGCATGGTCAATGTATTAGACGCAGGTCTTGAATGCATGGTCTACACAGCTTAAAGAAGGGTTAAACAGAGCAAGGACTGTAGATCACAGTGTAAGTTAGACAAAGGCCATCAAAACCAAGCCAGGCATAAACCTCCAGCAGTTCTGGAGAATAAAAGGACAATAGCTGGATGCTGGGCTTGCTCTGTGGTAGTGGGAGCCTCTGATACACTGCAGTTCTGTGGTTTGTTTTCTGCAATACCCTCAACTACTGCAAGATCACATTACAGAGACAATAGTGATATGAAATTCACAATGCTTGCAAAGCAGGTATTGATATTTAATCAGTCTGCTTTTTGAACAGCAGATACTGTGATATTTTACACAAAGTATTTGAGGCCTAGTGATTTCGTAGGTTTTTTTGTTGTTGTTGTATTTCTTGTAGATGTGCTTAAGAAATATGTTGGTTTTGGATAACTGAATCAATATATTACTTGTTTGGTGATCACTGGCAGCATAAGATGAACTACAATGTTACTGAAACTCTGTAAAATTTCTCCTTCAGAAAGACCTAATGACCTTGTACCTTTAGAGCCAGAACACGAGTTCTGCTTACATTCTTTTGGGTGTTAAGAAATTGCAAAAGGCTCCAAGGCCATCTGAATGACCTCATGTAGATCTGGGACAAGTTTGTCGACTATTGATGAGGGCTGGAAGGGGGTGGCGGTGCTAGAAATTTGGTGGTACTAGAAATGAAATAATATATTTTAATAGAGATTCTGTTCAGAATTGTCCATTTGCTTCACTCTTTGTCAGATTACTATTTCATGCGTGTAGACTTTTTCATGCCTCTATGTTTTATCCTTCCATTGCATTTTATAAAAACAAATTCCTTGGGCTTCAGCTTTCTTCGAGGATAGAAATATGCTTTTTAACTTGCAAAATAACTGAACAGAATAACTGAATATTTGTTTGTCTCACAGTAAAAAACCTCCACTAATGCCACAGTAACATGCTGTCATTATTGCAGTTTACACTCAGAGATAAAGCTTTAGTTATTGAGGAGGATAGTCTATACCAAGCAGGGAAGATTATTTCAATTTAGAAGAAAACAGTATAAAAAGAGGAAAGTTATAATAAACATGCTTGTTTAAATTATATTTTATATACTTTAAAATATAATATAGATGATTTTATTTAAGTGCGTATGCAAATGAAATATTAACATATTATATATGGTATATAAACACAGTGCTTCAAATAGGTGCTTAGAAGAACTGCTTACAAATATGTCTACAACAAATAATAGTGGAAACTACCTTGATAGAGAGGGCTTTTTGAGAAATTTTATTGGTGGACAAGTATTTTTTTGTGCAGGCTGAAATGAGTGACACATGGGAATTCATAATGAAGTGTGCTCAAATAGGAAAAAAACAGTGGGTATAATGGCATTGATTTGTAAGACTAAAAGAGAAAGGAAAGGAACACATTTCTATTCTTTCATGGCATAAAATAGTTCCTAATAACGTCTGTTATTGACAATGGTATTATATAATATATGTTTAAGTACTTATAGCTTAAACCACACTTTGTGGAACTGACTGCAGGAGAAGGAATTAAGAAGAAGGATTTTCCCACTTATTTCAATTTATCTAATGCAATAAAAGAGAAATAAATTTTATAGGCTAAATTCACACTTACGTCCAATAGCCAAGAAATAAAAGCAAAGTCTTGGACATTTTTCAAATTCCTGCTTGATTATATGTCCATCAAAGAGAGGTTCCTACACCATGTGTAAGAGCCTATGTGCTGTATTTTAACATCAGAAAGAAAGAATACCATGTGGAGCATGTACCCACCGAGCCACATAGAAGATCCACAGGATACAGAAGGGCACATGTGTGAAAGTAAAAAAGATCAAAACAGGATCTCAAATACCAGATATCTTCATTTTAAAGCCCCTATCAATTAGCAACTGTTCATTTTTAGCAGCCACAGCCTTACCATGCAAGTCACAAAGCTTCCACTTCTGAATTCCCCCATAGACAATGGCTGTTTGAGTAGATTTACCTCAGGTAATGACAATTTTGCAATATTTTTGGGAATGCTGACATTTCATCCCAGGATTAGACACTGAACTCAAGGTTATGATTTGCTCACAGTGGAAGCTGGGTTAGGTTTGGTCATTATTTTCACGAGACCTTGTCAAGAATAGCCTAGATTGCTGGTTGGTGGCAGTCTTAGTGGGTGGCATTCTACCTTCAGAAGCGGTACGAAAAAAACCAGCATCACATCAGCAGTTCTGTGGCCTTCCAAATGTAAGAGAATACTGAGAATTAGAGATGCTGAATTCCTGCTAAAGTAGGCTGTTAAATTGTGTCAAAGAATGAGTTTATGTTGCATACTTTTGGCATAACTACATAAGCCTGGACTTCCTTAAATATAAACTCTAATCTGTAGTTTATGCACCAGGGTCAGTCAGCATTTGACATTTCATTCAATGGTCAGTACTAAGAGCTATCAAAGCACAATGTGAGGTATCAGCTGTGTACTGGTCTCAAATCCTAAGGAACACCAGGCTTTTTACCTAGAAACCTACAAGGCTGAAAGATCAGCTGGAAACAAAAGGTGAAATTAAACAGAAAGTGATTTTCAGTTTTTATTTCAGTGATCTGTTTTCTTTTAAGTGCTTTAGAAGTATAAGAACACTGAGCTTGTGATCCTTGTTTTCTAATCACGTTGTCTCAAACGTAATTCATGAGCACTGAAAGGTGGGTTAAGCATCACAGCAGTGTGAGTAAGCTGTTGAAGTTCAGGACATGAGCATTTAGGGGACCAGTTTCAGCAGGCACTAAAATTCCCATTCCAGAAAACTCTTCAAATATCTGATTAGGTATCCAAGGCTGGGGATGTGTACCAGAGGTCTGGAGGTCAGAAGATGTAGTTTGACTCAGTTCCAAAAAGCTGGCATCTTTTGATCATGTAGTAATGATATTTTGAGCCAGTGTGTAATGCTGAATTATCATACTGCTACTGTATGTGCCAAAAAGTAGGGTTTGACCTTACCATCATAAAAGATTTGATTGATTTCAGGATACTTTCTTAGATGAAAGAAGGCATTGTGTTTGCCCAGATTTAAATCCTTGGTGAGTTGAGTTCATTTCAAGCCATGATAAGGGATTCAGTCCCAGAAGATTTCTTTATGCTGTGTGAGGCTGAAGTGTCTGAATGCAATTCTACGTGAGGACTTTGGTAGTCTGGCTCTTGCATATCCTCAGCCAACAGCTTTTGCCATGAACAGCAAGCTCACCCATACAGAGATGTAGTAGTTGCTACATACCCAGTTACTTATTAAATCCGGTAGTGTCAATTTGGAAGTTAAAGATTACAAAGGGTAATAAATTTTTAAAATTAATTTTTAAATTAAGAAAGTGTCTCAGAAATTTCAAATGGATATTGGATTCCTCACTTCCGAGGTTGCTCTGATGGAAGTATTGTACAAAGCGAGAATAAATCAAATATGTATCTATATATTAAACCTGATTTCATAATATGTAATTATTTCTGAGTAACTTAGTTTCCAAAAGGTTATTTTATATAAACAGAGACACACCTGCATATTGGCCTGTATAGAATTAGAACAGGTTAGCAGTTATATTTTTTTAATGCCACAGATCTGAATTATGTGCAGCATATAAGATACCTAATTTGTGACTAAAAAAAAAGAAAGATTTGTATGGGAGTAGATACTGCATATACTATTTCAAGTACACACGAAACTATTCTGTTGCCTTGTGTTAAGCAATATTTATATTACACTCTTATTGTAGCGTAAATCTTGCTTGTTTTAAAGCATTTTTGTCAAGGATATAAAAATGCCATTATTGATGCTCATAGCTGAGAATAGTAAACGTAGATAAGTACTGGTTCAGAATGTGTATCACTTCTAATCAAGACCTGGGTGAAGAAAGACTGGGTAGATGGCTAGGTGTCCCTGGAAAGCAGAAAGACTTATCAACAAGCTGAGCAGATGAAGGGGCTTAGTTTTCTGACTTGAGTGGGCTTTAGTTTGAGGCTTGTATGTTTTGTGTTCCAAGATTAACTATCCTTGGTTTGTCATAATTATTAAGAAATCTCTACCTATAGGTCTAGGGGCATCTTTTTAATGCAGTGGATGCAGAGCCACTTATTTGACCTTGGCTGCTCTCCTTCAAGCTACAAATATAAACTGTTGAGACTGACACATAGAGGAATTTTTTCTTTCCTTCCAATCTGAAATAAATTGATACAGATTATTCTCTCATGAAAGTAATCAAGTAATTAAAATGGAGATGACTATAAGAAGGCCTGCCTGGTGAGTATATGCTCCATAAAAAAACCCTGGCTTCTCAAACTTAGGAATTTAATTAAAGAAAATAAACAATTCTTCATTAAAATCTAGCTCTTAGGGTTTTTTTCTGTTTTACTCTCAGTTTCCCTCATTATGACATTGGTCAGTCTGCAGGTAACACTAATGATTCAGATTATATTTTTTTCCCCATCTCTTCAATAATATTTCCAGGCATAAAATACCTTTCAGTTTACCCCAAAATGGTGTGTAAACAGACTATTCTTGGCCTGTGAGAGAAGAAAATATTATTGTGCCTATCTCAAATGTGAGTAAATTACAAATATTAGCGAGTCTAATGGTTTAATGTTTGTGGGAAAGGATGTTGGTATTCATGTAGTCCCACTACAAACTAGCTGCTGATGCACTTTGTAGACTGGGGTAACAGGGGCTAGAATTAAGCCAGTTAACTGAAGAGCAGTCCAAGTAAAAGATGAGTTAAAATATAGGATTCTTCTGAGTGAATGGAGAAGAATATTTATGATCAATACCAGTCAACAAGTGTTAAGAAACTAGAGTCTGTCAAATAATCCTGATTACATTATTTGTTTTGATTAGAAATGTAGTATTCCATACAACTACACAGTTGTACTTCTCAAGCATTCAGAATCACTTAAATTGATACCTCATGGTATCATGATTAAAAAAATTGTCTATACTGTCATTCAGCAACAAAAACATCACCTATTTTTACTATAACAGTGACTTCCTTTTTTTTAGTGGAATTTTGCAAGATTTTATGCAAAACCTCTACTTTTTAAATCAAGATTCTAAACTCAAACATGAAATAAAAACTGTGAAAAATACAATATATCAGGAAAATTCAGAAGTCTGAAGCCATATAATTAGTAGCTAAACCAAGACCTTTTAAAGCATTTTCTGAATTCAGATAAATCACACATTTAGGATCTCTTTATAAACGTAATACCTGAGAGAGACTACGTCTTGTAAGCCAGTGAAAAAAAAAAAAAAAAAAAAGCACTAAGAGAGTGATAGGAAGTAAATATTTTGGTACGTGGTCCCATTCTGGTGCTCTAACAGAAAAGTGGGTGTGAACCCCTGAATATTTTAGAACAAGCAGGAGAGGGATGTAAGTACTGCTTCTTAGAACACATCTGTTCCTCTTTTTGAAAATATAATAGAAAAGATCCCAGAAATTGCAGAAGAATTAGAGATAATTCTTTCTTTAACAAATATAAGTTTTTATTTGTTTATTATCACTAAAGTTTGTTCTGTTTAGAGAGCACAGGTTTCATCTTGTTTTGAGAAGGAAAATATTCAGTGCAACTGATGCCTTTGATCACGTGTAAACTGTCACAGGACTGAATGGCAATCATTAGAGCCAAACACATTCAAATAAATCAAACATAAATTTTTAGCAGCAGGGATTCTCTATCATCAAAATAACTTGACTGTAAGAACATAGAATATAACTATCAAAGTAAGAATTACACTGCTGATTTCCACTTCTCAGATATGTCATTTGCAAAAAGTTTAAACATTAAGTTTGCAGCACTTTGAAATGGCCATAAAGTGTTCAGAAATACTTCAGGGAGGCACACCAAAAATTTTCAAGAAAGGTACATAAATTTAATTGTAATGTTTTACTTACTTGTCTTATCTTAAAAAAATAAACATACATTTAAGAAGATTTATTCCTTTTTTTTGCCGGTTCTGGAAACTGAAGAAAATGCAATTAGACTGTTGCTGTGTTGTAGTGACCTTGCTGAAACTAGCACTCAGGTGGAGTACCTGCATTTCTGTGGTTCGTGTCAGTACACTTGTGGGAATAGGCACTTGGAGTGCTTTGCTGCTCTTTCCATACCCAAGTGGTTTTGGAAGTACATCAGCTTTATTACCCCAGGTTTGGGGCAAACTTTTTATTCAGGTGCACCCATGAAGCAGCCCTCTGCCTTTTGGGGAGCAAGATGTGCTTCAGAGCTGCCTCTGAACTTGCAAGAATTCCACAAAGTGCAACACTTTTGCTTTAAAGTGTGGAGCTAGTAAGCAATTTACCAGACTAATCTCACTACTTTTACAACATTTAAGGATATTTCTACTTGTAATTTTTTACAGTACATTTGAGATTTCTAAGTTGTTTGTCATTTCAAAAAGTCTTAAAAGTAAGTTCTCTGCATATTTTTCTAGTGGTCCAAAAAGTGTTTAATAATATTTAAATCTGTTAATGTTCTAAAAGGAACAGAATTTCCTCCAGTTTTTGTTAGCTTGATACGCTCCAGATATCATGGCTGGAATTTTTCCATGATAAAAGCCTTAAGAATGAAATAAAACGTGCTTTAATTTGAACCCAGTAACAGAACTACTACATCTGATCAGATAGCATGTTAATATATGTGCAGTGTGTGTACATAAGCAGTAACTCCTTCTCCTTAACCAGTTAGCTGGAGAGTTCATTAGATTCCCTATGAGGTGCAAAAGAGGGGAAGGA